>PVIU01021738.1:0-30895 GCA_004026605.1 Ondatra zibethicus
CTATCTCTTCTGCATGTATTAACTTTTTGAGAACCGAGTCTTTTTGAATGCACTCCTTCCTAGGCCAGGAGGGATGGGGGTGGGCCTTGGACTTCCAACAGGGCAGGGCACCATGCCCTCTTTCAAGGAAGAAGGGGAAGGGAGGAGGGGTGGGGGGTAGTGGGAGGGGACCGGGAGAAGGGGAAGAAAGGAAAAAAAAATTTTTTTTATCTTTAATTATGTTCTTGAATGGAAAAAATAAAACAAAACAATGTATGGAAAAAAAAACAAAAAAAGAAATTAAATTCAGAAAATATCAATTATTTTTTTCAAGGAGAAAGATGAAACATTATCAATATCATGTTTGGTAAAACTGTAATTGGTATTAAAAAAAATCTCCTTAATAATTATTCACCTAACAGTTTGTAAAAACTACTCCAGAGAAAGTCTGAAACCTCCTCAACAGTGATTTGCTCTCAAATGTTGAAAGAAAGTAAAGGGAACACTGTATCTTGATTTATGTTTGCTAATCTGCAAAGCAGGAGTTCTGCCAAGATCAATTCCAGAAGTCTCTAGAGTTCAGTTTGGAAGGAAATGTGTTCTTTGGGTGTCCTGGGTAAATGGTGACTGCTCTTTCCTTCCGAGCTGCCCAGGCCTGAATAATCACACAGAAACTATATTAATTACAACACTGCTTGGTCAACCGCTTAGGCATATTCCTGACTAGCTCTTATAACTTAAATTAACCCATTTCTATTAATCTGTGTATTGTCATGAAGTTTTGGCTTACTAGAAAGTTTCCAGTGGGGTCTTTCTCCTTTGGGAGGTATGGCATCTCCTTAACCCTGCCTACTCTCTCTATGTATCTCTGTTTGGATTGCCTGCCTGTCTTTACTCTGCTAAGCCATTGGCCAAAGCAGCTTCTTTATTAACCAATGGTAATACAACATATTCACAGCATTCAGAGGGGAATTCTATATCAGTCCTGTGAGGCAGTATGAGCCAACCCTTGTAGAGCAGTACTGAGTTCCTGTTCTAATTTCCAACTGAAATGTTCATCAAAGGCACAAATGCTAAAGGTTTGGTCACCTGCCAGGGTATTACTGGGATATGTTGAATCCTTTAGAAAGTGGAGCCCACAGGAAGGAAGTTAGGTTACTAGGAGCATACTCTGGAAGGATACTTGGGGTCCTTCCAATCTCTGCTTCCTGACCATGGTGAGGGGAATATGTTCTCCCAACATGTGGGCTCTGCTGTTATAGACAGTACAGGACAAAATAAATAACACAGCCCAGAAATTATAGACTAGAATATTGAAATGATGAGCCTAAACGCCTTTCTTCCTGATAAGCTGATTTTCTCAGGTATTGTTGTCACAGCAGTAGGATGATGACAAACATACCTGTCTTTGAGGGTAGAAGGGTAGACTTGAGGCTGAGAGATGAGTGACTTCCTTAGATTTGCTAACTTTCTAGATCTGTGCCTACAAGTTTGCTCTAGTTTATGAAGTAAATACCACAGATTAGCATGCATTCTTAACTCAAATACTTGATTTTTTCTAGACTAGTAAAGTATAAGGAATAATTACATAGTGATTCCAAGACTGCATTGGCAGTAGCAAAGAGGACAATTGATTTCCTCAGAGAGAGCAATCACATAGGAATAGAAAACCCTAGTTCAATAAGCAGCCAAGAGCAGCATTGATAAGAACCACCTACAGAGGAACAACTGTAAAGCCACAGTCAACCTTGTTTGGTATTCTTTTATCTTTAACAGCACCAATTGAAGCCTTATCCCCAAATTGATCTTCCTTGTGATTTACAGTTCATGCTGGAGATTATTAGGCCAAAGTGCAAACACAAGGAACAAAGATGAAACAGCACACATTTGAACTTTGATATGTGGCTGCTTCCCTGCAGATTCAAGTGGCAAGCATGGTGACACCAGGCTGACAAGCCATGTGTCAGAGGGAGGAAGAAAAGCTGGGGAAAGCTATGCCACAGCCAGGAGCTGCAGAGAATATTCTGGAGGCATTTCAGCAGCATTTCAGCCTAAGCATGCTTTCTTCACATCTTGTAGAGGTTAATATTTCAGCATTGAATCTATATTATCTCCAAATTAACTATTTTGATCCTTTATACATAAATTGCTTGGTAAGTAGGAAGGTATACCACCCACATTTCTAGTTTACCTTTTACTAAAAACTTAGGGTGGAAAATATTTCCTCATTTTACTCTGCATACTTGGTTAAGCCATGTACTTAGAAAAGAGTTATTACAGACACTGAAGTGGATTTTTCGATTTAAGCCAAAGCTTTTAGTAGATTAATGGTACTCCCTAGTCTATAGCTGAGAAAAAAAAATCTTTAATATAAGGAGACTTGAGATAAGCCAAAACCATCCTTGGGTACATATTTTAATTTTAGGTATTTACTGACTCTGTCTTTCACCTGGGCTGAGAAGGAGATAGCAAGATGGAAGCTTGTTTACAAGTATGCTTTCCACTCTGGACTGGGCTCCAAGCTATAAGTATGAGTTCGTAGAATACCATTGGTTTTTAGACACTGAAGGCTGTTCAGAGAGGATTAAACATTTCACTTAAGTGGTGTAGAGTTCGCAGCTTGAAAATGAACTGGGACAAAATCAAATCAGATGACTTCCAAAGATTAGATTATGGCAAGATGTCACGTACTGACCTGTGGTTTTATGTATTTTCCTAAATTTTCCAAAACAGAATTGAGACATAAAACACATTTTGGTTAAACCTTTGGAAGTAAACCATCAGATGGAAAGGTGACTATGAAAGTTTTGAAAAAAAGGACCTCAGAATAAATAAAATGTTGGTTTACATTGTGTAGAGGAAGTAAAAACACTATAAAATGTTAAAGATGGACTGTAGAGTCCTCCTCCTCTCTTCCTCCTTTTCTTCATTTTCTTCCTTTTCAGTTTCTTTTGAGGGAGAGTCATCCTGTGTTGTCTGCTTCTGTCTCCAACTGCTGAGATTATAAGCATAGGCCACAGTTGGCCTGTGTGCGTGGAAAGTAATGCCCTCAATACTCTGTAGTATTGGGAAATCCCAATTGCCCAGTGCGTGCATTTCCAGGTGAGATAGGACAAGGCAACATTCTGTTTGCTTGTTTCAGGGTTTGTAAGCAAGTGACTTTGTGAATTGCGTTTAGTGACATGTTGGTTTTTGTTTTGTTTTGTTTTTAATTTCTGTCCTCTTTGCTCATGTCTTCCTCCCCAGAAGAAATTGCACATTAGATACGTTTCCTTCAGGGGAGAGTTACAGTGGAATTGGTTATATGTTCAATGCTAATTAGTCAACTCTAAATATATATACACATATATAAGGAAGGAAGAAGATTTCAAAGCATCAAACAGAAAGACAAGAACAAGTCTACCTATGAATTAGGTGAGGGAAGTTGTTATTAGAACTTCTCATGAGTTTATTGCTGTGTGTCTTCAGTATTTTGTAATTACTGACTTTCTAGAACCTAACTACATAGAATGATGAGACTTAACTGCACATAGAGAGTGAAGTGGAAGGAGTCTTCTTGGTGCACTTAGAAGATATATTTGCAATATTTTCAGGTGTTGTTTTAGGGGGTTGTGACATATGAAAATCAATCAGAATTATGGAATTAAAAATACTAAATTTTAGACAGTTGTAGGAGGCAAAGTCTTTTGTTCTTAAATAATTGATTTGATAGAAGGAGGTAGTCAAAGAGCCAGAGTCTTATCTGAATAATGGCAGTACATGGAAGTCATCTTTATGGGAGTGTGGGTCAATCCTAAAGTTAGAAGATCATTGGAATCTACTTTGTAAAGGGTATAAGAACAAAAATGGGTACCATTTGTCCATCTTAAGATATCATTGATTAGATGGAAATAGAATAATTAATAATTAATAAACAAGTAAGGCAATATTTGCAATTATGAGGCCACTATTACTGCAGTTTATGGCAGAAGAGTTGCCTAGCATGCACAAAGTCCTGAATTAATTCTTGCTCACCACCCAAAATTAGCAAGCTCAGGTAATCATGCAGAATCTTAAATCAAAACCAGCCTACTAAATAAATGACAACAACAAACAAACCTAAAATCAAAACAAGGGAACATTTCAGTACTTTGAATTGCCTTTCCAAGATAGTTCTAAAATATCTTTGAAGCTCTGGAAGAGGAAACTCTTGGCTACCTCTGTCAAAGGTGCTTTAGCTGTTTTCAGGAGGTCCACATCATCCTGTTCTTCATCCATGTAGAGCTCCAGCTGAACCCGGGACCCTCCAAAGTACTGCTTCTTCCTCGGCATAGGAATTAGCTTACTGATAGATGGAGCCAAGGACATATGTTCAGAGACTATTGAAAAAGGGAAATGTGTCTTCCTAGCCTTATTAACTCCCTGTCACCAAGAATGAGGCATGCCTGCTCTGTACATAACTTCTGGTAAAACCTGATAATGAGGCCAGAGCAAGGGTCAGCAGAGCTGAGTGAAAGAGAATAGAGCCCTGGACTGCTTCACTTCTGGTTAGACTTCTCAGTTGTGTAAGCTATACCTTCCTTGTATTTTTGGTTTCATGTGGAATGCCAATTTGAAATGGGGTATTACTCTATGGCTTAAGATGTTCTAAAACACAGATGCCCTGTCATTTAAAGTTCTGAGGTTAGGTATTGATGAGAGTACTCAGCTTCAAATCTTGCCTCTCATCTACTAATCATGATTCAAAATCAAGAGCTGTATCCCCTTTTAAATTTTATTTTTATTATTTAAGACAATTTTAAATGTAAATATATTTTGATCATATTCTCCCCTACTCCCAAGTCCTCCCAGATCTTCTCCCTTTCTCTATCTACCCAACATTACATTCTTTCTCAACAACCAACCCCTCAATATTAACAACAATTCCCAACCAAGGAAAACAAAATAAAACACCTCTTCCCCACAAAAACCCCAAAACCCACCAAACTGTATCCCAATAAAAGCACATACCCCCCCCAAAAAAAAACCCAAAAGCAGCACTAACAGCAACAACAAAAAAACTGTGGAGTCCATTGTATGCTGGTCAACTACTTCTGAACATGAGGTCTGCCCTGGAGTGGTTGATAGTCAACTACTCCAACAGGTATGTACTCGAGACAGGATCTCATGTAACTCTGCCTAAATGAGAATTATTGTTGAACAAGGCATACGCCAGGATTTTCCTCCTTTGACAGTCTGCCCATGGCCCAATAAAGGCTCACTAAATAGAACATGCCAAAGAGTTGCTCAAATATATTTTTGTTATCTAAATTTTTGCTTATAACTTAAAGCAATTAAATGGATTATTTTGATAACAAATATACAGTAGTTGCATTTTCCCACCATGCTTTTAAACTTCTTTTCTATTTTAAGGAAAATATTATATTCTTTGTGTTAAAATAACTTGATTGTCTTGGAAATAAACTGTGGGAAAACTCAAATGATTATCTCCATATTATACACTTGTTACAATGAGAAGGTCAAGATGTAATTGGTCTGTTTCTATGTCGCTCAACGTAAAAAGCTAAAGTTTATAGACTATAAAAAACTTTATTCATGTCTCTGCCAAATCAGTTCTGCCTTTTAAGCTTTACTGTCTGTTAGGAGAATGTAATTTAGCATTGACTAATACTCCTAGTAGGGAATATACTACCTAGATGACCTGCCAATCAAAGTACAGAATCAGTGCACTTAGCTCTTATCTGATAAGGGGCACTGGGAGAACTGTGGGTTCAGGAAACATTTTGTAAAATTGACCTTCATTATGGTAAAACAGATTTTGTCTTTTTGATTTTGAAATTCTCCTTGTTATGACAAGGAAGGCTCTCTTGTACTGTACCAGAAAGGGATACCTATACTATATAACATTTCTGCCCAAAATTTATTTTTAAAAGTATAGCTCTGTAATAAATTTAGGAAAATAAAAAAAATTATAAACACATCTAGAAAAAATGTGGGCAAGTTCAGGGATGGGCACTCCTGAGTGTCAGGGTTCAAATCATTAAAAAATTAGTCTTTCATAAAATCCACTGGGTAATCATCAACTTTTATAATGTTACTTTTGAAGGCCTGAGATACAAAAGTGAATATCAGTTAGATTACACCAGCCATATTCTACAATGGCCTTGAAAACAATCTATTAATTTAGTAAACATAATATTTGAGGTATAGTAAAAATTGTGAATCATGGTGGTTATAATTTTTTATAAACAATAATCCATATTTCAACCATTTTTAACCAATGTACCAAAATAGATCATATCTACAAACATATAGATTCATAGAAAAAGTAAATTGAGAAATAGCATAGAAAAGTGGGCTAAGTTAATTGTATTATTTGCACATGTGTGAGTGTGTGTGTTGTGTGTGTGTGTATGCATGCACACCATGGAATGCATGGGGAGGTCAGAACACAACTTTCTTGGAGTTGGTTCTCTCCTTCTCTCATGTGGGTCCTGGGTGTTAAATTCAGGTTACCAGACTTGGTGGCAGGCACCTTCACCTACTGAGCCAACTCGCAGACAATAATAATTCCATATACATATGTATGTGCTTGTGAGTACATGCTTATTTATGTGGATGGTTGTGCACTAGTGTGAATACCAGAGGTTAATTTTGAGTGTTGTTCTTATTAACTGTTTTTTTCCTTTGAGACGGGGTCTTGGCTATAATCTTGTTGAAGATCTAGTCTACTCCACTGACCTAGCATTCCCCCTTCCTGTGTGCCTACAATGAGAAGATTGTTCTTTTCATAGTGCCCCACACTTATTTCTTGTTCCCTTCAGTGCGTTTATTTTACTTTTTTTATTTCTTTGCTTGCATGGCTTAAATCCTCTGCTTTCAGTCCCTGATATTCCATCTTCTCCTTGATCAGGTCTACCTGTAAAGCTTTTCCCTGAGTTTTCTTTGTAGGTTACCAAGCTTTTCAGTTCCATAGTCATCTCAGTTTGAATTCTTTTCAATGTTTCTATCTCTTTCTTGAATTTGGTTTTCAAATTGTGGCTTGCCTTCATCATGTCACCTAGTCTGTGTTTGTGTTTATTTAGGCATCACTTACATCACTTAGGCCTTTCTTTTTCCTCTAAGTTTTTTGAGCTGATGGTATCCTCTTTATATTCTTTTTTCAAATTATGCTTATTTAGTATAAGCAGAAGGAGAATTTGTATCAACCATAGGTTTTAAAATGCACTTTTGAAAACATTATTTAAACAGCCTATGCAAATCACATTACATATTTCCCTTTCTCAATTGAAAATTTCAAAATTTAAAATTTCTTACAATGTATCCTGGTATAAATGTAGAGTGATATCTTAGATATAGAGTTTTATAGATAGGGTTAGTTAATTTTTATCCATTATGATGATTTTATTGAGAAATCATTAAATGCTATACTTTCCTGTTTTCTTATATTGACTTTCACCTGATTGCCACGAAACTGGGATTACTTAACCGTTTATGTATGTAAGTAGCAACAATACATGTTTTCTTTTTATTCTGGTTTGAAATTTTTCCCTATTCATTCTTTTATAGAAAATGGATTTTTTTCAAACAATATATCCTGATTGAAGTTTTTCCTCCCAGTTCTTCCCCACCTCCTTCCAATCCATAGCCACATCCTTTTCATCGCCAGTTAGAAAACAAACAGGTTCTTAAGGAATCATAATAAAGTAAAAAGGATAAAGCAAATAGGAATAGAAAAAAAAAAACAGAGGAAAAAGAGCCAAGGAAAAAACACAAGAAACACATACAAATGCCAAGACTCACATATTTACATACCCAGGAATCCCATAAAAGCACAGTTAAGTGTATGGGTATTCTTTCAAGATCTGTGCTCTGAGGTTTGTCAAGGTTATTCTCATTTAATAACATTTTCTTGTCCTGGAGTTACTCCGGATAGGTTGGGGGGTCCAGTGAGTCTTGGGGATTCCCTGCCTCTACATATCCAGTAATAGGATTATAAATGTGTAATGCCATGCCTGACTTTATTGTCATTGTTATCATAACCATTATTATTTGTAGTGCTGGAGATTAAGCATAGGACCATGCTTAGACAAGGCAAGAAGTGTTCTCGTATGTAGTTATATTTGCTAGGTTCTCACTTTAGAAAAAGAGAATTAAGCTCACTTGGAATAAAATATTAGATCTGGAAAGGTGGAGAGCAATTCCTGAAGATAATCAACATCAATCTCTAGTCTATATACATATCCCCACATGTTCATACACTCACAAAAACACAGCCATATGTGTGTATGGATGCACAAAAGAGGTCTGAGGATGAAATTCAGTGACAGAGCACTTGGCCAGCATACACAAGTCCCTGGATTCCACTAGAGAAACTACTGCAGGGAGACGAGCTAGGAAGAGGAATGTCTTACAAACACATCATCTTAAGAATTTAACTTGTTTTATTTACTTTTTAAAATTAAAATGCAATGACTGGAAATGGGGGGATTTCAGAGGCAAGGTAGAAACCTAGCACAATGGAAAACCCCAGGAATCCACAAGGGTGACCCTAGAAAGACTTGTAGTTATGAGGGCTATAGAGTCCCAATTGGCCATCTTCCAGTGGAGCGATTGGGACATCAACCCAACCACAAAACCTTTGACCTACAATTTGTTCTGTCTGCAGGATGTTCTGGGGTAAAGGTGGTGCAGAACTAGTGGGAGTGGCCAATCAAGGGCTAGACCAAATTGGGACCCATGTCATGAAAGGGAGTCTACCCCTAATACTGCCCAAAGGGCCAGGAACCATAGGCTGGAAAGTCCAGAGACCTAGAACCAAACACAACCAGAAAAACAGTCAATGAAATGATTTCTAATAATACTTGTAGACGAGAGTTTTGAATAATCATCATCAGATCATCAGAGAGGCTCCATCCAGCAACTGATGAGAGCAGATGCAAAGAGCTTGTGAATTCTGTAGAAGAGGGGAAAAAAGGACTGTAGGAGCCAGAGGGGTCAAGGACACCAGAAGAACACAGCCCACAGAATCAACAAACAGGGGCTCACAGAGACTGAACAGACAATCATAGAGCCTGCTTGGGAGTGACCTAGTTTCTCATTCTATATGTTAGATTCTCTGCACATATGTTAGTTTGGTGTTTCTGTGTGACTCCTAACAGTGGGAGTGGGGACTGTCTCTGACTCATTTGCCTGCTTGTGGGACACCTTTCCTCCTACTGGGTTGCCTCTTCCATCCTTGGTATGAGAGAATGTACCTAGTTATTGCAACATGATATGCTATGTTTGGTTGATTCCCCTGGGAGAACTACCCTTTCCTGAAGGGAATCTGAGGAGACGCGGATCTGGGGGAGAGGGGATGTTGGGGGGGGTTGGAAGAAGTGATTGGGAGGGGGACTGCAGTTGGGATTAATATGAAAGAATAAATTTTAAAAACGTAAGCAAACACAAAACAAAGCACACCAACTAAGGTTAAGCTATCCTCTCACTTCAGACTTTTGAGCACTGGGACTATAGACACAACCCATTTTGGCCAGCTTGATCCATTAAGTTTAATGTCTGTGTATCAGGAAATAAATATAATTTTAATGCATCAGATAGATGTATATAATTTCAAAATTAAGTTATATTTGACATTATATGCAAATATATATTTGTATATATAATTTGTTATCACACAGCTTATATCTTTGCAAAACAGTTCTATTTCAACTCTGTTAATAACATTGATGTAATGATAAAATGCAAATATTTTAGGAGACTGTTGCACTGTGTTCTATTATAATACTTGCTTTGGTACACCCTTTATGTTTGAAAAGCTCCTCTTAGCACATTTGCTGACTTTAGGTTCCACTCACTTTTACTTTCTCCAGGGAATATAGCAGCCAGACCAGCCTTCAGATAAAGCCTCTTTAGAGCAGGGGCTTCCCTGATGCAGACTGTTGCTCCAGGTCTGCCCCTGCTTACTGCTCATGATGTCAGAATTTTATGATCTTCTGTGTGGAGTCATGTTTACTGGATCCCATGTCTTTCTTGTTTTATTCAGTTGCTTTCCACAAAGGACATTATGTATTTCCCACTTCATGGGAAAGATTACTGGAAAACACCTTTTAATTATGCTTATCTAAAATTGTTGATATTTGTCTTTGAATGATGGGTTTTTAATATTGTGCAGAATTCAAGGTTAAAAATTATTGTCAATTTATCATTCTGAGGCATGGATGCAATTGCATTGTGATGTTATTGCTGGGGTTAGGAAGTCACATGTTTGGTTTCCAGCTTTTTGCAAGAAGTTGCTTTTCTCTGAAAACTTGAGACATTCTAACATTCATGATACTATGGAAGTTTACAGTGTTACATTGGTATGATTTTTCTCCATTTATTTTGAGGGCCACATGCTTTGTTTTTTTGTTCTGAAAAAAAAATTGGAACAGTTTTTATATTGTTTGGGATTTATTTTATTTTCTCTCTCTTTGTGATTTATTTAATCCTTGACTGAAATACTTCGTGTTTTACTACATCTTCTATTGAATTCCAAATTATACTGTTCATTTATAAATACTTCATTCCCTTTAAATTCTTCAAACATAGAATGCAATTATTATTTCTTGTAACAATTTGTTTCCTCATTCGTCTAAACAAGCACATGATAGTTTTAAAAGTTTTTAAATTACTCACTGGAGGTTTTTACTATTTGCTGACGCTTGCTTTATTTATTTTGACTTCCCCTTTCCTGTTTCTTACTTGCTTTAAATGTTTACCATTCATCATTGATTTGTTTTTAAGCCATCAAGACCCTATCAATCCAAATGAACATTTTGGTTGAAGACATTGATGGTAAACACATACCTAAGGATAGTGCTCTAGGAATTCTATAGGTAAGTTTTATGCATTACCCTCGTTCTGATAGAGTCCCATTACAGTGACTTAGGCATTTCTGCAAAGGCATTTTGTAACTGTGTCTTAAGTTTACAGTTCATTGACCTCAAATAAGGAAATATCCTAACGTAACCACAGTGTTTGCTGCTTCAGTGTAAACTCCTGAGAGGAAAACTAAAGTGCGAGAACAATCAGCCCTCCCTATGGATGGCAACTTAAGTTTGCGCTCAATACCAACATCTGAATATCTAGCTGCTCTCCTTATAGATTTTAGATTTGAATGCTTAGATATCAATCAATATCCGTTTTAGTTTTGAGATATGAGTTAACCCCCACCCCCAACACATATGTGACCTGAATGGCTTTGGGACTGACTAAGGTAATTGGGAATGAAAAACAACAGATGCGGACAGAAAGGGCTGCGATTGGGTGGGAGTGAGGTGCACTCTAATGGAGACACACCAGCACCCGGGAAGCTAAGTGTGTTCGTTAGACACAGCTGAGCAAGAGGCTGGTCTGAATATATGCACTCCTGTTTCTCCTCTTTTAAATTTCTATTTTATTTTCTTTTTCCCTTTTATGGAAAATAGATTATTTTCTCACATAATATATCCTGATCTGGTTTTCCCTCCTAGTTCCTCTTCCCAGTTCTTCCCCTTCTCCCCTTTGATCTGGATCATTAGAAAAGGATAGGCTTCTAAGGGATAAAATAAAATGTAATCAAAGAAAACATAATAATAAAAAGCAAAAAACTTTCACAATGGATTTGGACAAGACAAACAAACAGAAAAAAAAAAAAGCCCAGGAGAGACACAAGGAGGCACAAGGAACCCACTTGTCTGCACACTCAGGAATCTCAAAAACACTAAACCGGAAGCCATAATACATATGCAGAAAATCTGGTGTAGACTTGTGCAAGCCCTGTGCATACTGTTGTAGTCTCTGTGAGTTCAAGTGAGCCTTGCTCACTTGACTTAGAGGGCCTTTTTTGCCATCTCTGCTGGCTTTTACACTCTCTGCCTCCTCTTCCACAGGGTTTCTTCATCCCTGAGGGGAGGAATTTGATGAAGATATTCTGTTTTAGGCTGAGTCTTCATTCTCTGCATAACGTCTGGCAGTGAGTCTCTGTATTTGTTCCCATCTGCTGCAGGAGGAAGCGTCTCTGATGATGTTGGAGCAAGGCGCTGATCTATGAGTATAGCAGAATGCCACTAACAGTCACTTTTTACACTAGAGGGTTTTTTTTTTAAGACCAAATGTAGTATTTGGTTTTATCCTAGGTCCGTGGGCTATCTTGTTTCTGATTCTTTGTCACCCAAGCAGTGGTGGGAATAGGTTTCATCTCGTGGAGGGGGCGTAAAGTCAAATCAGATATTGATTGGTGACTCCCACAAGTTTTGTATGACCAATGCCCTTCTATAACTTGCAGGAAAGACACCACTGTAGATCAAAGGAGCTGTGTCTGGGTTAATGTTTATGTTTCTCTTTTGGTGGTGTGTTGAGCACCATACTGTACCATAGGTGCCAGAGAATAGGGGTAAAGGCTCTATGTAGGAACCAGCTGGATTTCTCCATGTTAAGTATGTTGTGCTACCCGAAACAGAGATTCAAATTCTAAACCTACAGTGTTCTCAGGATCAATTTCTGCCTCTCAGATCCTTTGCCAAATGCTTTCAGACCAAGTTCATAATTCTTAGACTTATAATAAGCTAGCCCAGGGAATAGTAAGAGAGCATTTTCTTTATGTATTTCCACAGTGCTGTTGATCCCATTTTTCATTTTTATATTAAAATGATGCGTAGTTCTTGAAGGTTTCTAGTTCAAGGTGAGGAAGGAATCCAGAAAGCAATAGTATTTTTTTC
The DNA here is from genome assembly GCA_004026605.1 of Ondatra zibethicus. Classification (NCBI taxonomy): domain Eukaryota; kingdom Metazoa; phylum Chordata; class Mammalia; order Rodentia; family Cricetidae; genus Ondatra; species Ondatra zibethicus. The sequence goes on from PVIU01021738.1 coordinate 12,699, forward strand.
TTGGTCTATCTGAGCAAAAGACTTAAAAAGAAGATGTTTCAATGAATGAGCCTCACATAAAAATTATGCTGTTTAGAGTTTATAATTGTGAATTACTGTGGATTTCATATTTAAAATGGAAACATTTTATAAATTATTTCTGATTTTATAAATTATTTCTGATATAAGCATCTTTCTACTTCATAAACTATGTTTTCTTTGAACAGATTATATAATTTGATTCAAAAGGTGCATTGACCTTAACCATATCTTAGCTTTTCCTCTTCAAATGGTAAATAAATGTACATTCTCTTAACTCCTACATGGAATAAAGCATACTTTAGTGCTAATCCCACATATATTTTATGCTAAGGAATTAAAGACACCAAGAGGGAATAGAATTTTAAGTTACATTTATGTTGGAAAATGAACTATTTTCACATTTCTCATTCTTTCCTTTATATAGCAGTTTTCCTACTAAAATTTTCCAGAAAACCAATTCCCCCATCCAGAATCCACAGTAGATACTGATATCCTTCATTGGCATTCTGGCCAGCTTAACACAGTAAACTCTGTTGGCAAACTTATTTCAGAAAGCAAGAAAACTTGCTCTCGCTGAAATGATAGTTATTTGTTAGGGCAAACACAGTACCCTTATTTGCATTTAGAACTTGATAGCTATCTTTTGCTAACTTTTGATTGCTTCAGAAGTGAACTTTCTACACCTTGGTCGAATGACTTAAAAATGCAGAACATTTGGGATGAGTCAGTTATCCAGGCAGAGAGAAGAATATTAAGTTTTCAATAAAGAATTCATATTTGATTTTATTTTGAAAGGATTGGGAATTCACATGTGAACAATAATACCTAGAGTGCTGTTACAAAAGCAAACTCTAAAATTCATGGACAGCAGAGGAAAACCAATTTACTCCTGGGTGTTCCACTTATTATTGCTGTGTAACAACCCTCCTCATATCGAGGGACTTAAAACATCGAGCATTTTATCCTATCTTATTGTATAGTTGGGACCATCTTGCAGAGTTAGATTATGTAATTCCTCTGCACTGTATGCTGGCAGCTGACCCTGTGATGCTCAACTAACTGGTTGACCCATTGGTCTAAATTCTCCAAATTGGCTTTGTTTTTATTCCTGGCTGGCCCCAAACCAAAAAAAAAAAAAAACAAACAAACAAACAAAAAAACAAGCAAAAAAAAAAAAAAACCAAACAAATCCCCCAAAGCCAAACAACAACAAAAATAGAAAAAACCCACAAACAAACAAAGAAACAAACAAAACTCCATTTTCTTCTTGGTTTCATTATTTGTTATTTTTAAGATGCTTCACTTTGATGTGTTGTTTGTTGGACAGTAACAACATTTGGTAGGGCATATAGCATCATATAATATTGTTTTCAATTATTTATATGCCTTCCCTTGGCTATTCATTTGACATCAGGCTTGCTTACATGTCTTGTTCTGGCTATTGAAATTTCAAGGGAATTTCTCCATGGAACTTACATATACAACTTTAAGAATAGTTGTGTGGCTTTCTTATTTTTGCTTTAATAATACTCACAGGATGAGATAAACACAGACACGACCCAAAATGGGTGTACAATATAAATGAGACATAACCTTGTGTTGTCACAAGCCAGGAGACCTGGGATATACATATTTTGTTTCCATTGTGAACTTGACCAAAGATAAGTAATTCCAGCTTCCTCTTCTTTTACTGAGTGGATATGGTATAGACCTATGAATTTTTTTTATGGATTTCTGTTGCTTTTGCAAAAGTACACACTAAATATTTTGTGTTAAATGAGACTGTCATTTTGAATGGATTTGGTTCTATGTGAAAACTGCCATTTCTAATTGGCAGTAGGAAGTGAAAAGGTGAAGTTTCCTTGGTCCTGGTCTGTTATAGAGCCTAATTCGGCTCATCAAAGACAGAATGCCTCTTCCCAATCTGTCTTTGATAGTGTCAGCTTTACTCTCATTTCTCCGTGCTTAACTAATGCTGCTGCCAGGTATTCACAGGGCTCCTTGTTCTCTTGTCAACACCACAAAGGTTAAAAATATTTCTATAAAATTTTCAGAAAAGGGGGAAGACTTCTTTCTTAGGTTTTTCCAATAAGCTTTCTCTTGTATAGTAATGGCAGAAGTAGAGTTAATCACTGATTCATGCTCTCATAGCTCTAACCAAGCAGCCTAGAGCCCAGACATATAACGAACCACCATATTGGTGTGCTTAAGCCACTCCCAAGGAGCATGGGGAAGTTAATTTCCCAAAGGAAACAGTTATTAGTATTTACATGTATTGGTAAAAATTATAGTGCTCATCATATATGAACATGACTTTCATCATCCCCAATATGAGTATGTGACACATTTATATGCATCAGTTAACTTATCGTATTTTTAAAAAACCTCTCATTTCATAACATGGGAGGGATTATAATCAAGGAAGTATGCTCTGGGTAGCACATAACCCATTCCATGCTACTGGATTCAATCAACAAGATTATGACATATAATCTAGCACATTCATATATGGCAGATGTACAGTATTTCTAGACGTTATGGTCTTTTTTCATCTATCCATCCATCCACACATACATACATATAAAATGTTTCTATCTATAACTCTATCATGTGTCTCTCTCTATGTCTGTGAATATTTTATCTATCTATCTATCTATCTATCTATCTATCTATCTATCTATCTATTTTCACTCATCTATCTATTAAGGTTGAGAAGAGAATAGGGGTAAAATAAGGGTGGGAAAGGAGAAGGGAGAGAGAAAATATTAAAGAGTTACTTTCTTGAAATATGTTGGAATTTTTCTTTCCTTTCTTCATAAACACTATTATTATTTTTTTAAAAAAAATCTATCTTTAGGTGTATCAAGGTTCATCTAAATATGCTATATATTAACTCCTGATAAGGTGATTTATTTTAACATAAAACCTCAGAATAAATCACTTTTCAGGCATTTTCTAGATCACCTCAGAATTCTTCTTCAATCAAATATAAGAAAAATAATATAAACACCAAGACTTGTTTCAATATTGTTTTCTATTGAGCACTAACTCCTAACCAGGTGTTCAAAACATTGCACCAGTTCAACCATGATGAATAACTTGAAACCTTGATTTTTCTTCTTTCAGATTTACCCAATTCTTAGAGATGATCTAAAGATTTTTTGCTGAGACACTATTTCATTTTGAATAATTTATAATTAATGTGATTTTCTGGTTATGCTAGGTGGCTGATCATTTATTTATTACTTGTTGGAGTGTTTTATATTTCAAAATAGAATTTTAATAGGCTTTAAATCAATTAGGGCACAGTTGACAATCATTGCAGATTAACTGTATGTGGACATCTACATTTTTTTATTTTGAATGAATGTGCATTGATAAAGATCATACTGAGAACCACAGGGCATTTTATTAAGATGAAGGAAATATAACAAAGATTTCCCATTTTGGTATATGAAGTAGGCTCTTCAATACATCTTAGAATTTCAGAAGTTTGTAAGAGAAGGGATGGTATGCAATTTAGCAGTTTCTTCATAAAAACACACATGTAATATTTAAAGTTGGTCAATCTATAGCTAATATTTTGATTTAAGACATATATTCAATAAGGGAGTTACAGTTAACTTCTCAGACATAATAATGTAGACATCTTCCTTGGTGGATTGTTTCCTTCTCTAACCTTAGTTATTCACTGTGCATCCATCAGGAAGATGCCCAGGGGAAATTAACGCTGGTAAAACTCAACCACAGAGTTCTGTAGCAGAGAGATAGGGGAGGCATAGGAGTTAAAAGTGCTTAGCTGAAAATGGAGTCTTCAAGTGATATAGTATATATTTTTCACTGTAAATAGGAACCAAAGGAAACATTTGTCTACAGCATGGGGATTGGGAGGTTCCCCATTGCCTGAGATTCTATCTGAGGACTATCCTCCCAAGAATATGGAGGGGTAAGTAAATATATCCTGAATTTATGCCAGGAAAAGCAATTGTTTTGGGTCAAGCAAAAATGAATTTTAATTTCAACTGCACCTAAATAGTTCTATAATCAGTAGGTCAATTACCTCACCAGCCTGACTCAGAGTCATCCTTGCGACAAATATCTGCTTCCCCTTGGTGTTAGGAGAATGACAGGAATCGGGTAATGTGTAAGAGTGTTTTGGTGCCCTCTCTACTGTGTGTAAAAGACAGATTGAATCTTTGTCTTCCTTTAGTTCCCTCATCGCATAAAAGAAAGTGGAAGAGTTCTGGAGGTTAATGAAACCGTTTATGCTTTGGTTGAACTGGCCAACAGTTAGAATCTACCTTCTAAAACTTATGGTGGAATGCAGCAGATGTGTTTGATCCTTTGGGATGTAGGCTTATATCATCCATCTTTTTCAATAAGTAGGTAAATCATTTATATGTAACCATAAATATGCTCTGTCAGAAAGAAACCTTGGAGTCAGAGAGTTGAATATACTTCATCTAGAACTGTGAGAAAATGCTTTGTCCTCCCTGAGTTTTAGTTGCCTCTTCAAAGTTGAAAGAGATGAAGGATGTCAATTGATGTAGTTCAGAATTTGGCTATGGGCGGGTTCTCAGTGGATTTTACACCCTGGGGCTCCACTATAGACGTAAAGGAGAGCTGCCTCAACTATGTCCAATTTTATTCCTGTACCTGTCAGCCCAGAGTTGGCGATGTGCATGTCTTGCTTGGTGTAGCCCTGAGTTCCAGGTGTCACAGATAATTGTATAATCGCTCAGTCTTCACAATGGTAAGTTACGCTTCCAGACAACTTGTATATTTGGGAAAAGACTTCCAATCATTTTAGAGAAGGTGCCTGCATTTCAATTAATTCTAAAAGGTTCCTGAAGCACTCTGATGACCTTGGGTTTGAATTTTTATTTAAAATATCTGACAGAAGCTGCTCTCTTTTCAAAAAAAGACACACACACATATGGTATGATATCGAAATATACAGGGTTAATTGTATTGCATGTTCTATCAGTCAGGAAAGTAATAAGAGTTTATTGCTGCACTTAAAAATCAAATGCTAGACATAAACATTAAACTAGTTTCAAATGTTTTAAATTCAGAGTATTATGGAATGTGATTTACCATGCTTAACAACCCTAACTGCTGCTGGTACCTGATATACATATTTAGCAGTAAGGACCCAGTTTGGGGATTACAGGTAAAGTAGTTACAATATGAGTATAGAAGTGACATTAGCAGTTGCTGTGAAATTAGCTTTGACTGTGATGTAGGATGTTGAGGGATTGGGTTATTCTCCAGCCTGTAGCCAGGCAACAAACCTCCCTGTGCTCTCAATAACTAAGTTTTATATTACTCATGAATAATTAGTCTTAGGATGATGAAAGAGTGACATAGGCCACATAGATGCTTCAAGCTCCTTTTGATCATGTCCACAGGTTTCCTGTTTAAATTTCTGGGATATTAGTGTAGTTCTTTTAAATTGAAGCTGTTTCTCACTGCTCTCAGAGCATCTGCTTTTGGTAGTCAGAGTTTAGGAGGTTCAAATGAAAAATTTTGAGTCATTTTTCTCCTGTTCATTAAAGTTCAAAAGCAGTGGTTCTCAAACTATATTATAAAATAATATAGCTAAGAGCACACAGCTGTCACAATGAGACTCATTGGTACGTGAGAAATAGTTCCAGTAGGATGTGTTATGTGTCAAGTAATAGAACAGCTGACTTTGGTGATTTAGCATAAAAACGATCTCTCACAGTCGCTAGAACTTGTATGAAAGGTCCAAGAGCATCCAGTGGCACAATGGGTCATTAAGTGTCTTCTTTCTTTTCATGTTTTTAAAACATCTTCATTGTCAGTTATGACTGCATTACTCTTAGTCAAGAATGGTAAGGAAAAGCGAGTGGAATGATGCCTTTGGGAACTCAACACATGTCAGAAAAACTTGTGTGTAATATTAGGAGAAGGTCCTTTGGCCTTTGTTTCACTCAAAGTGTTTGAAATAAAATATCCATTGCTCCTTTTATCCTGATTCCGTCCCTTCTTCTTTCTCTTCTTTCCACCATTCCTCCTGCTCACCCCTTTAAATCATTTCCACAATAGACTCTAGCTTCCATCACCTCTTTGTACTAATTGATTTCACCCAACTTCTTTCTCCTGATCTACACGGAATTTTGAGTTGCATTTAGGACACAGATAATTATAGTTCAGCTTCTGAGAGTCACCTGCTTCTTCCTTTTTATCGGTGGGGGCAGAGGTGCAATTTCTTTCCTCTTTGTTTCTTTCTAAATTTTCTATTACTTCCTTGGGAAACAAGTTTTTGGATGAGGAAATAAAGCTTGGTGCATCTTGCAGAGATTTACTCGTAAAAAATGGAATGCTTCAGTGACTCTCAGATCACTGCCTAGTCTTCAGAGGATCAAGTGTTTAGAACTCACAGGATTCCCCCTGCCCTGCTGGATTGTGCCTCCACAGTGCTCCCCTTCTTGTACTCTTCCCATTTCTGTAAAAGCAGTTCCATCTTTGACTCCTTTCTATTTCTCTCCTACTCGGATGTCCCTGAAATAATTTGCAATTCTGACTTCAGAACATGCTGCAAATCTGATTATTTCTCACACTTCACAGCCATGCCAGTGGTCCAATCCAACATTCTCTTATCTGGTTTCTTCTTATCTAAGTGTTCTCCCTGCTCTCGCCTTGGACTTCTTAAATTTATGTTCAACACAGGAGCCTGAGCAATTCTATTAAAATGTAAATAAGACCAAGGCACTACTCTGTTTCAAATCCCTCCATGGCTTCATATCTTATTACAATTAAGAGCCAAAGGTGTGACACTGGCCTCCAGGGTTCGTCGGTGATATGTGCTCCTCCCCACCTCTCTGCTTCATCATGCCAGGAGTGGCACCACCTTGGGGGCCTTCCTGCTGCTGTGATCTATTCTGTACACTCTTCAGGCTTCACCTCATGTGCTGCCTTCTCAAGGAGTCTTTCCTCACTCTGTTTACAGTTGCATCCTTCACCTCTCTCCCTTACCTGTTCTCACTATTATCTCTTTCTGTTAAAGCTGTTATGAGCATCTGCCATGCTTTATTTTTTTTGCACATTAGCACATATTTATCTACTACTTAATTCATCCGTTCTTCTATTCTTCTACTAGAATGCAAGTTCTGTGCATTGTATTATCATTAGAAATAAGAAGAGTACCACGTACAGAAAAAATCATGAGGGAAATGAACTGCCTGCATGAACAAACATTATACAGTAGCATAAAATTCATAACAAACACATGCAAAATAAAGATATGGATTCTACATCACTCACTCATAATCATCTAATGTATTACCCTCCCTTCTTCACCAATTGTCCCTGGCCCAAACTGAGACCATCAAACTTGACAGCAAATGGCTTTGGTCACTGTGCCATATTGCTGGCCCTGGGTAATTTTATATATGGAGTGAAATAGCACCAAGTATTATTTATTAGTGTTTTGATACCGTTATCAAATATCACTTATTGAATCATATTTTCACATTTCATCCACCTAGATATTTCTCTCAGGTTTCGTCTAAGGCAGGTTTTTCTTTTTTTAAATTTTTATTGCTTTATAAATAATACCATTCAAAATTTCAACTTCCTCCCCTCCTCCCATTTCCTTCTCGCTCCCCCCTCCCCTTTACCTCTCCCCCTCCAGTCCTAAGAGAGGGCAGGGTACCCTGTATGGCAGGTTTCTCTGCCACCCTCACCCTACCAGTCCAGGTAGTCAGTACTTTGATGTCTCTCACCATAACTTAGGTTTACCTTCTCTAGAGCATCATGTATGTTGAATCCTACCATAGGTCTCTTCATTTCTTTCTGCCTTCATGTATACAAATAATATCTGTGATAGTCATCCATGTTTCTCCATGTAATTAGTTCCTTCATTCTGAAAAATACTATTTTATTATATAAGTATAAGGTGATTTATCTTTCTATTTTACCAGTAATGGGCTTCTGACATTGTTTCATGACCCAGAAAATGGCCTGTCCAGCTGAATGTTTCATGTTAAGTTGAAAAGAATATGTTTTCCGCTCTCGTCCCATCATCTAGGACCAATGTTATTGTACATGTCCTTTGGGGAAACATGTGTTTCCATTTTTCCTTCAATAAATACTTGGAAGTATCATAACTGTTAGGCCCTAGTGTGTGTTTAGCTGTACAACAAATACTAAATATATTTGCAAAGTAGTTGTAGCATTTTTATATTTCCATTAGCAATGCTTTATAGCTTTAATTTATTTCCCTGCTGGAAAATAATATTGAGCATTTTTTCAAGTGTTGAACTTACTTCTTTGTCATGTGTCTTTGTAAAGTACCCTCTGTGATCTCTTGGTAAGATCTTTATTAACTACATGGTCACAAGTATTTTTCTGCTTGGTGGCCTATAGTGAACTTTCTAAATGACATCTCTTAATGAGGAGTTTCTAAATTTGGGAGAGTGTAGCCTGAAATTTTTCTTTTTTTTTTTATTTCCTAAGACAGTTTTTTCTAACCTTAGTCTGCAAAGAGATTTCTTTATGTTTTCTCTTGAACGTATTAGGATGAGATACTTCACATTTTGGCTTCTGCTTTATTTCTGCATAATTTCAAGTTAAAATTACATTTTGTGGGGCAGACGTTGTGCTCAAGCCCACTTGTGGAGGCCAGAAGACAAATTGTGAAAGTTGATTTTGTTTTTCTACCATGGGGACACAGGAGGTCAATCTGAGGTCATTAGACTTAGCCACAAGTAAGTTTTCCCCCTGAGCCATTTTGTTAGGCCTGCATGACTTTATATATGGCATGAAATTGGGATAGAGATTGCTTATTATTATTTAGATACCCATATTCCAATATTACTTATTAAATGACATTTTCCCCTGTCAGGTTCATAAATCGGTGTCATTTCTGGGCTTTTTATTGTCTTCAATAATCCATTTCCTTTCCTAATTCAAATTCTATAGTCATGTGATACATGCTTTCTCACTTTTTTGTCTTGTTAGATTATTATTTTTTAAATGATTTGCATTTCCACGTACCAGACCGATTCCTATGAAAATTCTTTGGTGGATATATGATTGATAATTCTTACATGGCTCAATACATGGCTTAGCACAGAATAGGAAAGAAATGTGTTCTGTCTGTCTCAAGCATACCGCCCTCAGGCTGCAATCCTTACTCCCACAGAGCTCCTGTGGGCTGCCTAAGACTTCCCTGTGCAGCTGCACTAGATCACAATCTCCATTACAAACACACCCCAGCCCTGAAGCCTGAGGCCTGCTCTTCCCTTCCCCTCTCCTCTCTTCTCTTACCTTCTTACCTCCGTCTCTTCACCAGTTTCGGGGTTGGCAAAGTTTCCTGTGACTTTCTTGAGCGAGCTGAGAAGAGATACTCACTCTTTCATTTCTTCTGCTTTTATTTACAGCCAGTGATGGTACCTCTGTTCCATTCATGACAGTCTGGAAATCAGTAGTCAGCCAACCACTGGAAGAGGCACTGGCAGCTCAACGGATAGAGCCTTGGGGATGGCATGCCTCTGCCAGCACCTTGACTTTGGATGTCAGCCTGTGGAGGAGCTGTGAGACAACAGATTTTTGTGGCTTATGCCACTCAACTTGTGACACATGAAGTTCATATACACACAAATGCAAGGCTGTATTGACTATTATGCAACTTTTTCTATATTCTAAAATAGGCAACATTTATCTGACCAAACTATTCTGCTATTACTCTACATTAATATAGAATTCTTCAGACACTCTATTTTCTCGGAAAGAGTATTAACTCTTAGAAATTGTGCTATAATTATATTTACACAGATGATCATCTTTCTGATTCTGTCACTTGCAAGCCAGCAATTTCTTCCTGTGTGGCTGCTGTTTTCTTACAAAAGTCTATCTTAGTGATTTGCAAACATTTGGGACAAACTTGACCTTTCTTTTTTAGTTGTTTAAATATATAAATTCCTTTTATGAGAAAAAGTTTTGTTTATTATATTATGAATGGATTGTGTATAATAGGATCAAGAGAAATAATTCCATGCTATATTTGTCAGTTCATCTGAAAAATAGTAAACAGCATGTGTGATATGGCATCATAGTTCTGGGCAAAGTGAGGCAATCTGAGGTTGTCTCCAAGCCAAGGAGATAAAAAATGAATGCCCAGAGCAGAAAATAAGACAAGACTACATTGTAATACAGGGTATGATGAAAACAAAATGAGGAAATGTGGTAGAGAGTGAGTGTGGAGATTTTGTATGTGTCTGCTCAGATTGTATGTTAGAGAATTTAGTGTGTTATTCACATAGCCTTGGTGTCAAAGACACTTACATTTGGGTGACTCAGCAGGCCTAGCTGGTCATCATGTTCTCTTGGGTCACATACGAAGTCTCTGGAAAATGTATTTCAGTCAGCTGAGGAGACGCAGCAGCAAGCTTTGCAGAGATTTATAGGAATCGGCTAACATCATTAGAAGAGCTGGCAAAAGTGGTCTTTGTAATTAGAATTCGCTTAATTTAGTAGATACAAAGTTATACATAGATCAAACCATCACATTGCTCTCCAATCAATGTGCAACCTTCATCTGTCAGTTGAAAAGACTTCTCACTGTCTCATGGATAAGATGTGTGAAAGTGGGCGGAACAAACACAGAAGGTGTCATGTAAATGAGTGCTAGACTTGGCCAGGCAACAACTCTGTTTTAGAATCAGGTTTGAGTATTTCTAAAAACAGACACAACAGACTTTCTGCTTGTCTATGGGTACTGAAATTAATGGATCCTTAAATATCTGACACAAGTCTCTGGAATAAATGCTGCGAAGTAGTAAGTTACATCTTTATATGTAGCTTCATATTCACCCACTCTGTAGTCCAGATAAAAGAAATGTCACCCCCTGAACAGATTGACGATTTATCTTAATTTCAAGATAACATTCATGATTCTCAATTTCATGCATCCTGATCTGCAATTCCAAAAGCCCAGGAGACAGCTGACACGTAGGTTTGAGACATGGCCTTAGTGATTCATAATTTCTTTTTTCCCTTAGGACCAGACAAACCTGGGTGAATACTGTGTGTCCAACAGCTTTATCTCAATGTTGAGAAAGCTCAAAATTTAGAAAATTGAGTCTATTGTAATGGACTAGATGTCTTTCAAAGAGTTTTTAGATAAAAGAAGGTATATTTACGATACTGGATAGTTAGCAAACCTGATTTCTGTCCTCACTACCAGTTGCTGTTTACTCTGAAAATACCATCAGAGAAATAGGTTACAACAAGAAATTGCCTAATGTTTCTGTAGAGTTGTGAGGGACCTATGTCTTTTAGTGGCCTTAATACAATGATCAAATCTCATTTATGATTGTGTCACACATGTTCCTATTCTAGTTCACATACATGCTCAAGAGATAAATACAAAACATATATTGAATGAAAGTAGGTACTTCTATTGCCTCTTACTACTGTCTACACTTGCCCTAGTGCCACCAATCTGGATTTGTACTGATTTAGAATATTTGTTTCAAAAGCTTATTTAAGGAATTAAGTTGTCTATTTTCTTACCTTAACTACTTTGGAGGTCAGTTGGTATGGGGAAATCTGATTTGTCAGGTAGTCTTTACATAATGTGTACTTAAAAGCATCAGATATTCAAATGGAAGATGTTTCTTAAGCAGAAATGATCAACGGCAGGAAAAACAATTCTCATTTGAATGTAGACTTAGAACCAAAGGAAAGAGAATCCCTAGCTGGACAATAAGCAGACACAGTTGTTTCAGACTGGGAGTCCATATTCTCAGACTCCCAGCAGAGTGTGCCCTGAAGACAAGCCCTGTGGTGTCTCTGCTATCAACTGTCTTCAGACTGGGAGTCCATGTTCTCAGACTCCCAGCAGAGTGTGCCCTGAAGACAAACCCTGTAGTGTCTCTGCTATAAACTGTCTTTACTCAGTGATATTCTTCATTGTGAAGGATTTTCCCAGTTCATTTCAGAACATCTAGAATCTCTCATTCTCAGGCCCATGTGCCAACCAAACTCTCCAGATACTATTCATTTTATATATTGTTAAAAAATAACCTACAGCCAAAACAAAATATAATGAAAAATATGCCCAAAGGGGTCATATTGTCCCTGGTTAGGAACTACTAGGTGAGATGAAAAGGTTTCAAGGTGATGAACCATCTGTCATTATGAACACAAATTTTAATATTGCATGAGGAGCAGCTAGTAGATTTGAGGGCACATGATTTCTTCTCCTTAAGGTGAACTCCACAGATTACGTTCCACATAGATGCAAACTTCCCTATGAAACAATTCAATTCTATGTATTTTACTTATACTTTTAAAATCCAATATCATTTTCTCATTCATTTGTCCAAATGCTTCCCAAGCTGGATGATGGATAATATTTTTTATGGGTCTTAGAATGAGGCACTAGATGAAGGAATAACTTGAGTCTAGGAGTTGTTTATTAGAAAGGTGTGCTGCTTTGTTTTTTCAACTTGTCACAAACTGGAATCCTCTTGGAAGAATCTCTATTGAGAAATTATTACCCCAGATTGGCCTTTGGACATGTCTGTGTGTGGGGGGGATTTGCTTGATTGATTCACTTGGGAGGACCAGCCTGCTGGGGTGGTACCATGCCTGGGTGGGAGGTCCTAAGCTGTATAAGAAACCAAGGCAACTGAACCATGGGGAGCAAGTCAGTAAGTTGTGTTCTTCCAAGGTGTCTGCTTCAGTTCCTTTCTCCTGTGTCCTACTTTGGCTCCCCGTACTTATGAACCATAGCCATCGAGCCTTATAAACCCTTTCTTCTGCAAGTTTCTTTTGCTCATGATGCCTATCAGAGTAATGAAAGAAACTTAGGACAGAGGAGGTATGCTGTGGAATATTACTTTAAGTAAAGATGTGTTACATTTGTTTATGTTGTGGAATATTATTTTAAGTAAAGATGTGTTACATTTGTTTATGTTGTGGAATATTATTTTAAGTAAAGATGTGTTACATTTGTTTATGTTGTGGAATATTATTTTAAGTAAAGATGTGTTACATTTGTTTATTTTGTGGAATATTACTTTAACTATGTAAAGGTATGTTCCATTTGTTTATGCTGCCTTTGTTTAATGCTATAAAGGTGTTTGCTGTTTTAACTTGTCTGCCTAAGGCACCTGATTGGTCTAATAAACAGATTAATGGTCAATAACTGGGCAGAGGAGAGATAGGTGGGGCTGGTGGGCAGAAAGAATAAGTAGTAGGAGGAATCTAGGCTTAAGAGAGAAGAGAGAATGAGGAAGAAGAAGAGAGAGATGCCTTGACCAGCCATACAGCTGGCAGCCAGTCAGACAGGAAGGAAGCAGGAAAAGTGGGGCATACAGAAGGAGAGAAAGGTAAGGCCCCTGAGGTGTAAATGTAGATGAAGAGAAACAGGGTAAATTAAGTTATGAGAGCTAGTGGGATACGTATCAGGCTGAGCAATCATAATTAATGATAAGTCTCCATGTCATGATTTGGTAGATGACAGTTTGAGAAAGCTTGCTGTGGAGATAGGTAATAAAATTAAGCAAATAAAAAAAGTTCTTGTAGTAACTAGTTCCTAAAGATGCTGGTGCCCATGAGACAGCGAATGTAGCTCAGCAATAGGACTTGCTGAGTCCTGATTTCAGCCATCCAGTCTCTGTCATTTTGTTATAGTTAAATAATACATTATTTTTAGATTATATTTAAGGCAAGATAAGACCACAAAACAAGTGAATAACCCCAAAATATGTAGAATCCCAGTGAGGAGCAGGGGCTACCGTCTAATGGCCTGGTTGAATTTTATAATCTTAGATGTGACTAAACCTCTCTATGATAGTGTCATATCTTTGATGGGAAATCAGAGAATCATACTCAGTTTACAGAGTGTTTACAAACTGAGTGCAATAATGCTTGTGTAGTCCTTTCAAAGGCTCAGGAAATGACAGGTATGAAGGTGAGGTTTACACCACTGCCATTACCTCTACCACAGCCATTGGCACCTCTGATGCTGCCACTGCCACCACCACCACCACCACATACTTTGTAAAATTACAATTCAAGATGAATAAAGATCCTATTTATATTCCCACTAGATGAAGAATATTCCCAGTGATAAACAAAGATCTAAATATCCAAAGAGATTAGGCATCCCTGTGAATTGTTGGTGGGAGTTTGTTGGTGTAGAAGGTCCTTTTGTGTGTGTGTTGCTTTCATTGGTTAATAAAGAAACTGCTTTGGCCCTGGTGATATGGCAGAAGTTAGGTAGGCGGGGAGACAGAACTGAATACTGGAAGAAAGAAAGCAGAGTGAGAGAGCCTCCATAGAGCTGCCAGGTCAGACATGCTGGATTTTTCCTGGTAAGCTACGACCTCGTGGTGATCAGATTAATAGAAATGGGTTAAGTCAAGGTGTAGAGTTAGCCAATAAAAGGCTAGAGCTAATGGCCAAGCAGTGTTTTAATTAATACAATTTCTTGTGGTTGTTTTTGGTGTAAACTAGCTGGGCGGGACAGAACAAAGGGGCCCTGTACTCCCTACAATAGTTTGTTCCAGAAGAATGAAGAACAAAGATGCTGAAGAAGAAATTGAATGTGTTTCTTCCATCAGCTAGTCATTGGATAGGTAACACTTTGTGATAAGGAGATAACTTTCATAATTATAAAAGTAATGATCCATTTCCTGAACCTTTAAAAGTTGCTGACCGGTTTGGTTTGGATTAAGTTCCTCTTGTTCTTTCTATATTCTTCCTAGATTGTCTATAACTGCTTTCTTTGCTATGTCCTTACACTAATGGGAGAGAAGGGAAGGAGGGAGAACTCTGATCTCTTCCTAAGGAGTGATCTTGCCATGAGTGCCTTACCTTCGTAACCTCATCTAAACCCAGTTACCTCTTAAAACCTCACTCCAAAGAACATCTTCATCTGGGAGGGTAGGGCCTTTAGAGATCACAAGGATTAGTCCATAAAAATGGGAATGATGTATTGTGCCTATTAGAAATCCCTTAAAACAATTATTAATTAAATGCTAATCTGGGTGAAGGACCTAGATCCTCAAGTGAGGTTAGCTGTGGCATTTGATAGCTTCCATTTCCTCCTTGGGAGTATCCTCAATTTCTCCTCTTATTCCAGGTTTCCCCTTATCTACCAGCTTTCCTGGGGAAGCTTACCATGGCTTATTGTCTCAGTTGCTTCCTCAGCACACTGGATAGCCATTTCTTTTGATTTTTTTTTCATGTTCTTCTGACACAGAAGCTCCTGGAAAACCAAATGCCTATATTTTTATTGTTTTGCGGTGTGGTATCTGTTATACAGTTATTGCTTAATAATTGTTAATTTAATTATTCTTTTAAATTGACGTGTGAGTCTTGACTACTATGAATAATCCCATACTGTTAAGAGAACACAATAAGCTGATGGATATAAAAGTCTCCTTTCTTTTATCCCCCTTGCCTCATGTCAATCATTTTTTTTAAATTCTTCTTTAAAGCTGTTTTCCTTATTTGCAATACTCCTCATGATTTAGCCATGAAATGGTTAAGCAAGCAGTGGCAAGTGATCTCAAAGTAGATCTATAGCTCTAGGATGGTAGCTGTAATGTTTTCAATGCCAAAGCTAAAGCAACACAGTGATTGTTTTGTCTGAAGGTGACCTTTTACTGCACTGAAGATGTAAGTAATAGACTTCTCTGTATCCCATATACAATAGCATAGTGACATAGAATTAAGAGTTTTGATATACCTGAGTTAAATTACAATAGATTACAGACATGGCTAGAGTAACAGTACATTTCAGTCAGAATGTTAGGTCATATTGTGAGCCAAGTTTAAACATGGTTGTTAGATAAGGAAATTAATTTTGATATAATTATGTTATATAGTTGGCATACTTTTTTAACAAACAAGAAAACAATTTCTGACCTAAAAATCATACACTGTAAATTACTTACCACACTTCATGGATCACTAGTTTTCTTCACACTTGTTTATTTAGTCTAGAAAAGTTCCAAGTACTGGAATTTCATAGTGATGTTCTGGCTCCCTTGGAGTCCTTGTGGTCTGGGGGTCTGTGTGTTCAGTTTAAATCAATGTCTTTATGCATTTCTCTAATGATTTGTTCCTCCCCCTGAGTGTTCTCTCTTTGGGATACCTATGAAGGGGAGGCTGGATGTTCTGGATTTGTGTTCAATTTTCCTTATTTTTCTCCTTCTCACGTCACTAACTTTTGTCATTCTCATTTTCTAGAAGGTTCTTATGCTCTGGTTTTAATCATCTCTATTAGATTTTATTTTAAGGAATTAAAATTTTAATGTTTAAATGTTTTCTTGGTTCTCTGGCTTTCTCTTCTTTCTGAAGTTAGTTAGATTTAATATATTTTTTGACATAGTTTTTGTAAATTCTTCTCATATGACTCTTTTCTGCCTGTTTGATATGTCTCTAGTCAGAAGATGCATCAGACTGGGCAGGTAGGTAATAATAGTCACATTAAAGCAAAGGCATAGGCAGGTTTCCTAAGACAGTCTGTCTGTTTGCAGAGTTAGGTCAACAGAAAGACTTGTGAGAAAATAGAAATCAGCAGAAATAAAGAGTTTTAGTGACCAGGAATGGGAAAGGAACTAAATGAATGGGATTGGAAGCAACACTAATTATAATAGCCACCAGAAGAGAGGGCTGGCTCATAGTTAACAACAACTGTTTGTAATCTGTTACTACATTGCTTACTAAAGAGATGCAGCCTTGCTAACCTATGCCCCAGCAAGGAGAGGGGCTTTAATGTTGACAAGCATCTTCTGCTGTAGCTCCCTACTCATCCCAGGCACCCGAAAGCCTGGCAGAACATCCCTTAGGGCACAAACTCCTGGCTCATGGCACAGAGCCAAGAAGAAAAGAGGTAATTCTGATGAGACAAATTTAGACAAAGCTTAGAACCTTCTTTAAATATTAGTGACCTTTGACTATCCACTCACTGATGACCAATCCAGTTGGGAGCAATTGGGAATATCCAGGATTTTTCAGAGGCCAATCCTACATCTCATGCAGAGGGAGTGGAGGACGCTGCCAGGATGAGGCTAAGGTGCCCTGGGATACTGAGAACTTTAAATAATCATTTTATTTCTAAAATGTGGTGCTGGCTTCTGACCGTGGGTAATCTCAGGAACTCTGAAGGATAATTTATTTTTAATCATCCCCTTTTCTGCCAAGTTATCTGCAAAATTTCCATCAATTGTCCATAGTTAGGTTTTTTTTTTGTTGTTGTTGAGATCTGATTTTATCTTCTTACTCTCTTTGTATTTGGCATATATATGTGTGTGTGTATAATTTTTATCCTATTATCAGACTTAGGTTGTGGTGGCATTTCAATTGTATTTTAATAAATAAAGACTGCCTGAAGATCTGAGAGTAAAACAGTCACCCTGGGCAGCCTTATAGACCAGATTATGGTAACACACACCTTTAATCCCTTTAGCCACAATGACACACACCTTTAATCCCAGTAGCCCCAATGACATGCACCTTAATCCCAGCAGTGCACACCTTTAATCCCAACCCTAGAGAGGAATATAAAATAGGAGGAGACAGCTCTCAGACTCAGTCTCATTCTGAGATTCCTGGAGGCAGGATCGCCATTTTCAGACTGAGATTGAGATAAGAGCCAGTGGCTGGCTGCTTTGCTTTTTGGATCTTCAGATGGAACCCCAATTTCTGAGCCTGAGTTTTTATTAATCGTGCCTCATTAGGTATCAGTGAATATCTGTGATGTGTAACTAATAGTCTCAGACATTTTTATAAATTGATTCAGAATGAATTTTTATATATTGACTAATAAAGGAATACATTAAACTTACAAATATTAATTTCATTGATTATACAGTCCTTGGCTGTCAAATTCATGAATCTGACAAGTGTATGTTACAATTAGCATTCACCAGCTGGGTGGTGGTAGCACACGCCTTTAATCCTAGCACTCAGGAGGCAGAGGCAGGCGGATCTCTGTGAGTTCAAGACCAGCCTGGTCTACAGAGCTAGTTCCAGGACAGGCTCCAAAGCCACAGAGAAACCCTGTCTCGAAAAACCAAAAAAAAAAAAAAAAAAAAAAAAAAAAAAAAAAAAAAAAAAAAAAAAAAAAAAAAAAAAAAAAAAAAAAAAAAAAAAAAAAAAAAAAAAAAAAAAAAAAAAAAAAAAAA
>PVIU01021739.1:0-30945 GCA_004026605.1 Ondatra zibethicus
AAAATGTAATGTATAATTAGAAAATATAGGTTGTTAATGGATAATCATTGATATAGTCAAGTTGGTAGTCATGTTAGTTAGATTTTCTAGATGTGCATAGATATATTTCAGATAGACATTCTTCATATCTTTCAAAGACTACAGAACATGGCATTTAATGTTTTAATAACTTAGGACTTTTCATGACAATGAGACACGTTTGCTCCTGGCAGCACCAGCTATTTCAAGAGGAAGATGGGCATCGAAGAGGCTCCTTATGGAGTTTGCAAGAAACTCCTTATGGAATTGGGCAAGAAACTGCTCTTGCCTGGACTGTTGCATAAACTGGACACAAAGAACCCGCAGAGAGAGGACTGCTGAACGTGCCTAAAGGTGAGATGATCCTTCAGGGTTCCTGCTTCATTAAAGAGTCTGTGAGACATTCTGCAGGATACAGAAGAAAGTGACTGAACTATCTTTGAGTTTTCCTGCATCATGGAAAAGTCTGCTGGATACTATGGGCCTGTAGGCTGAAGATGGATGCCCCAATGGTACAAAGGAACTTTGGGTGACTGTACAGGCAGTAAGATGTCTCTGTCATTTCTAGAGTTTGGAAGTTGCTTATTTCTTGTTTACTTAGGTAATATTTTATCCTTCTGGAGTCTTTAATGGAGTTGAAGAATGGATAGTTATAGTGATATTTTCCCATTGTTATGATAAAAGATAAAATAGATCTAAATATGGTAACTGTAATTCTTGCTTGATAACTGTTTTGTTATATGTAACTTTACTATGTTAAAATGAAAGCCTTTCTTTTTTGTTTAAATAGAAAAAGGGGAAATGGTATAGGAGGATCCTTCTGTATTTGGGCTGCTTTTATTGGTTAATAAAGAAACTGCCTTGGCCTTCTGATAGGTCAGGACTTAGATAGACAGGATAAAGAGAACAGGATACTGGGAAGGGGACAGACAGAGCCAGAGAGAGCTGCCCGCCATGAAGCCTGCCAGGTCAGAGATGCTGAATCTTTCCCGGTAAGCCACGACTAGTGGTAACACACAGATTATTAGAAATGGGTTAAACAAATATGTGAGAGTTAGCCAATAAGAGGCTAGAGCTAATGGGCCAGGCAGTATTTCAATGAATACAGTTTCCGTGTAATTATTTTGGGTATAAGCTAGCCAGGCACCGGGCGGCGGAAGCCGGGTGGCCGCCGGGTCGAAAAGCAGGCCCGCGCACCTCTTACTACACTCTGTGGCCAGTGACTTACCTACTGGGGCATAATCCTCAGCAATTTATCTCTGTCTCATTTTCCTCATCTTCAAGAATTAGAATAATATGAATAACTTCTCTGTTCCATATATGAAGATGAAATAAAGTCAGACCTTTAGAAATGCAGAAAAGCCAGGTGGTGGTGGCATCTGCCTTTAATCCCTGCACCCGGGAGACAGAGGCAGGTGGATTTCTGTGAGTTCGAGGCCAGCCTGGTCTACAGAACTAATTCCAGGATAGCTAGGGCTGTTACACAGAGAAACCCTGTCTCAAAAAATCAAAACCAAAGCCAAAACAAACAAACAAACAAACCAGAAAGATACATGGTGCAAGCATCAATCCTGGACCAGCAGAGCATTTGAACTATCATTCCTGTCTGTACACACGTGTCATAGATCTTACATACTTTCCCCCCCAGGGGCTCTGTTTGCAAAGGACCATGAGCTCAGGGGCATTTCTTCCAGCATTCTGGATGGTATTTCAGGGCTGCCTAGAAATAATAGTCATATCGGCAGGAACAACCAGGGTGAGCAAGCACTGAATCACAACACACTCAACAACCCTGTGAAGGAGGCTCTATCGTCAGCTTAATAGATTCAGATGGGAACAAATGAAATATTTGTAAAGTGACATAGTTGGAACAAGGACATCTTCACCAATAAAACCCCACTCTCAACAAACACACACCCACCGAACTGATATCCCCTCCCAACCCTGTGTGCTTAAAACCCTGGGAATTCCGAATATGACACACTTCAGATCCTCAAAAGGCTTGTGATCTGGCAGGTGACACAGATAAGCATAAAAGAATGCTTATGAGACATCGTGAGAACAAGAGACCAGTGTTTGGTACTGTGGAAACACGAACAGGGCAGTGATGGTTTTTCTGGGTACTTTTCTTAGAGAGATAAAGGGGCCCTTGAATGAATGAAAAGGTCCAAGGCTGTTCCAGAATATAGACCATAAACTGAATGAGGTCTCCACAGCTAAGGCGACAGTGAGACCTACTGAGATATGATTGAAGTCGTCATTCATCACTCAGCCCTTTATTTTATTACCAGAGTTATCTTTAGGGAAGGAAAGATAATAAGTGCTGTTAGACTTGAGGCAAAGCGGTTGCCCGTATTTGCCGTTATCAGTAAAGCCGACAAAAGCGGTAAGCCATCGGCAGACTTAGCTCTGACCTGTGAAGACAATGTGCTCATTGGACATTTCTGCTCTGTGATGAGAAGTCGCTTTCAGCATCGGCTTTTAAGAGGGTGGTGTCGAATTTCGGTCTGAGCTGCAAGTAATTAGAGATGTTTGGTGCTGAGCCCTTCCTCTGAGGATCCCCTTTCTGTGTTGGACACTTGTTTTCCGTGTTGTTAGGGAAAATGTGAGGTGGTGGGGCTCCTCCTTGGGCAGGCTACCCACCAGGCATGTGTTTGTGTTCTCCTTTTCACTGACGAGCTAGAAGAGAGCTGCGGTCTTGGAGAAATGCCATGGGTCTGGAAACGCCCATCAGTAATGCTCTGTGACTTTCAATCAGGGATGGAGATCAGAGTTTCCATTCAGTGTCCTTGATCAAGGTCTGACAGAGTGCAGCCTCTAGAAGCTAGCTTTTCCTGTTGCATCGTATGCTCCCCCACCGCAAGGTATGAACTTAATGGAGGCCTCATGCACAGATCTCCTTGGGACCAATGTTAGGATGTATAGGCAGAGTTAACACCATTGTTAGAAGCTGTTGCAGAAGCCAGGAATAGCCAGTTCCAAGCCCGTTGGGACTGGCTTCTTCATGAAGGAGGAGTATGTGGAGATGCGACACTACATTGGAGAAAGGATGAGAAATGAGCTTGGGGGACGTAAGGCCTACGAGGGCGGGAGTGTCCCAGAGGTCTGCTGTGCAGACCTTAGCATCACACCAGCTGTTCCTCAACTGGATCAGCACCACCCCTGACTGACACATGTTGTATTTGCATTAAATGCAACTGCAGGCTGGGTATCTGAAACTTTCAGTGCAGTGTGGGGAGGGACGAGATGGGGAAAGGAGAAGGCTGAGAAAGGATTTCACGTATTTTCAAAAGCAAGTAAGTGAAAGGGAGGAAAAGCTGCCTCTCCTGCTATGAAGAGTCACTGCCTGTGGGAGTTTGCGTGAGAATGGCCCACATAGGTTCATATGTTTGTGTGCTTGGTCCCCAGTTAGGGGAACTGTTTGGCAAGGATTGGGAGGTGTGGCCTTTTTGGGCAAGTGAGTCCCTGGGAGAGGACTTCAAGGTTTCCGAAGCCCACACCAGGGCAGTCCTCCCGCCCCCGCCTGCTGCTTACAGATCAGGATGTAAAGCTCGCAGCCACTGCTCCAGCACCATGCCTGTCTGCTTCGTGACACAATGGTCACAGACTGGCCCTCTAAAACTGTAAGCAAGCCCCCAATTTAATGTTTTCTTTTATCGGAGTTGCCTTAGTTAGGGTGTCTCCTGACGGCAATAGAACAGCGATGAAGACACTGCCTGAGCTCAGATTCTAGCTCTTCTATTTACTTGTCTTTGACCACAACCGTTTATTTAACCATCTTGTACTTCTGTTTCTTTGTCATAAAGAGGGAACAATAATAGTATTTATTTCACAGGAGTGTTATAAGAAATTAGATGCACTTAGGACAATATCTGGTATACAGTAAACACTCAAAATGTGATAAGATGATACACTCTTTTGGTATATATTATACACCATATATATATTTGCCTTTAAGCAATGACATACTTTTTATTTTTTTACGCCAATTTTTCCTATATACATTTGTCATAATTACTATTTGTACTAGTCAAGGTTCTCCAGAGGTGCAGAACCATCAGAATAGAGATATTAAAAGGGATTTGTTAGATTAATTAGTTTACGTGATACAGCCTGGTAGTGTAAGATATGGTGCTGGAGGGACTTTTGCAGTGTCTTATAGTAGGTTGGGCCCAAACCACGGCTGGTGACCAAGTATGGCATGCAAAGAGAGCTTGAGTATGGAGTTTTATTTAAAGGGCAGGAAGAGAGAATGAGAGAGGGACAGAGGGACAGAGAGACAGAGAAAGAGGGAGAAGAGAGAGAAGAGGAAAGACCACCGAGACAGGCTTGCTGGGAAGAGAGTGACCAGGTGTGGGCACAGCTTGTCTCTTAAAGGGCCCTGTGCACTGCACACAGTGGAACTGCTTGTCATAAGCCAAGGGGTGACTGTGCCCAAGAGGCAGGGCCAAGGTGTGCCTGAATACTAACAGGTAGTCTATCGATGTCTGTCTCTGTCCCACAAACCTAGACGACTCCACAGTCTCATGCTGGTGCTTAAGGCCTAGGGGGTTCCTGAAGCTGGTCTTCATGCTGAAAGGCAGAGAGCTGGGCTGCGATGGCAGTGAAGGATGGAGGTGGTGTGGTGGCAGTGATGGCGGTGATGGCAGCGGTAGCACAGAAGTCACCAGCAGCACAGGTCGGTGAACTTGGAAGGGAGATGGAACGTAAGATGGCATTTAGGGTGGGGCTCCCCATTTCAAATAACCTAATTAAGAACATACCTCATGGGTGTACCCAGAGGCTCCTTGTGGGTGATTCTAGATCTTATAAAGATGAGAAGTCAACAGTGAGACTGTTTGTGGCAGCTAAAGTCCCTGGATTAGATGCCTATTCTGTTTTTCCTCTGGATGTTTTCTCTATTAGGGATCTGAGGACAGCCAGGACAGACTCAGCTCCGGGTGCAATGAAGGTCGGCCTGCCTCCTGCTGCCTTCCTTCCTTCCTTCCTTTTCTCCTTTCTTTTATTCCTCCCTCCTTCCCGCTGTCCCTTCCTCCCTCCTTTCCTTCCTTTTCTTCTTAATTTTTCTTTCTTTTATTTCCTTTTTCTTTTTCTTTCTGTAGTTTTTATTTCAAAGCTTAGTTTTCAGCTCATAGCACAGTTGAGAAGAATTGTAGAGATTCCCATCTTCCTCCACACACAGCCTTCCCCAGCTGTCAACACTGCCCACCAGAGTAGGACTTTCACCAGTGACGAGCCTGCCGTTGCTTCACTGCCATCCAGTGTGCAATGCTTACCGCCCGGCCTCTCTCATGGTGCTATGTGTACTGTGTGTTCCAGTGAATGACCCTCGTCACATTAAAGGATCAAGCAGAGCAGCCCCACCCCAACAGTCCTCTCGCCTAAGCCTTGAAAACTTCCAATGTTTTCAGTGTCTATAGCTTTACCTTTGCTACAATGTCCTTGAGGGGGATGTTGCTGTGTAAGCCCCTGAGACTCTTTACTGTCTCGGACTCAGCCTGTTTCTGGAAATGAATTCTACCTAAGAGGTCTTCGAGGGCCCAGTGCTCACTGTGTCTTTTTTTTCCCCCTGCATGTGTCTTTTGAGACAAAAGGACAGTA
The DNA here is from genome assembly GCA_004026605.1 of Ondatra zibethicus. Classification (NCBI taxonomy): domain Eukaryota; kingdom Metazoa; phylum Chordata; class Mammalia; order Rodentia; family Cricetidae; genus Ondatra; species Ondatra zibethicus. Next base: position 5,620 of record PVIU01021739.1, read on the forward strand.
ACAACAAAAACAAAATAAAAAGCCCAGCTGTTCCATTTCCAGAGGTTTCCTGCCTGGTTTTTAATAGAGCATCAGAATTTGGTCAGATCGCACTTTACACCCTGACCTCTGCTCAGAAGACTCCTCTGGCCCCAAGGCCGCCGGTCTGCCATCGCCTAGTCCTTAGCAGCTCCCCTTGTGCCATCACCTGGCTTTCCAACCTCTCACTCAGTGCTCAGAGTGCGCAGTTGTCCAAAGGAAAAGTCGGTTTCAAAACATCAAGTTTCCTCTCCAAGATGCCTCTTTTTCCAGGATCGTCTTGCCCAACTCCAGATGTCTCAGCAGCCCTTCCAGGCTTCCAGACCCACCCCATCTGTGGATTCCAGCCTTCCCAGAAGCCTCAGCCAGTCTCTAACCTGAGCTACATCTCAGCCAAAGGACTTCCTGACATACACTCATGACAGATGATTTCTTAGTTAGTCTTTATTTTTCCTATTGATTAATAAAATGAGCATGGTGATAATGGCTGCAACCCCAACACTTATGAGGTGAGGGCAGAAAAATCAGGAGTTCTGGAGCAGCCTGAGCTGTACGAGATCTTGTCTCAAGAAACATCAAGCCAAACCAACCAAGATTCATAATAATCCATTGTATACTTTAGGTGAGAAATCTACATGTCCCATTGACCACATGTATAATTTTACAGGTGACTTGTCCTAAACTAGCATGTTGATGTTAACATACTTGCCATTAAATATTATTCTATGACTTTCTGAAGTAAAATTTGTTATCATATTCATTTATTTTTATTTGTGTGTATATGTGTGCACATGCACGGGCCATATGTGATGCCTATTCTTGGTTGTCAACTTGACTATATCTGGAATGAACTTAAAATCCAGAAATGGAGGCACACTTGTGATCTGGACCTTGAGGCAGGAAGACAACAGCCCTTCGATTCGGGATCTTAAGGCAGGAATCTGGGCCACACCTTCTGCTGGAAGTGTATATAGGACCATGGAAGAAATAAAGAAATAAAAAGGGATTGTTTATTCTTCACCTGTTGCCCTCTCCTCACCAGTCTCCTTCACTGGATTCCAGTGTGTGCAGAAGACCAGCTGAGATGCCCAGCCTCATGGGACTGAGCAACTACTGGATTCTCGGACTTCCCATTCACAGGCAGCCATTGTTGGACCACAGCCTGTAAGTCATCCCATAAATCAACCCCAAACACACACACACACACGCACACACACACACACACACAGGATTTCATTCTATAAGTACTATGACTCTAGAGAACCCTAATATACCATGTCAACCAAGTATGGAGGTAAGATGGCCAAGTGTGGGAATCAGTTCTTATCTGTGAGTTCCAGGGATCAAATTCAGATTGTCAAAGTTGGCAATAAGCACCTTTACCTGCTAAGCCTTTGTGGTGGTTTGAATAAGAACGGCCCGCATAGGCCCAAATGGAGTAGCCCTATTAGGAGGTGTGGCCTTGTTGGAGGAAGTGCTTCACTAGGGGGAGGTTTCAGAAGCTCAAGCCTGGCCAGTGTGGCTTTCACTTCCTGCTGTCTGCCCATTGGGATGTAGAAATCTCAGCTCCTTTCTCCAGCACCATGTCTGCCTGCACACCACCATGCTCCCTGTAATAATGAACTAAACCTCTGGACTGTAAGCCAGCCCCACTGAAATGTTTTCCCTTTAAGACTTGCCATGGTCATAGTGTCTCTTCACAGGAACAGAAACCTAAGAAGGCCATCTTGTCAACTAAATATATGTGGATTTTAAAATGGCTATTTAGTGATCAGAATCACCGTATATTGCATAATGTATGTGAAATTGAGGCTGGGTATGATAGCTCAAATCTGTAATCCAGCACTAGGGAGACAGAGGCAGAAAGATAACCATGTGGTTGAGAGTTTGAGGCTAGCCTGGTCTGTATAGTGAATTCCAGGCTAGCCAGAGCTAGTGAGACCCTGTCTCAAAATAGAAGAATAAATAAGATGAAAGAACTGATCAAGAGATTGAGGAAACATGATGTTTGTAACCAAATGCCTTAAATCTAAATTTCCATTTAGGTGGGTGATGAAACTTAACCTTAGGGAATTTGAGGATATTTTAGGATTGCGTATTGGCATCAAGAAGCTTACGAAGTGTCAAAGCATCGAGGCTGGGGTGAGGGATCATTTGTTCATGATGAACCCCGGCACTTCTGTCTCCTCATAACCTTGAGTCCTGTCTTTCTCTGGGTACTTTTCATTCACGACTGCACAGGAAAGCTTCTGCTCCTGACCCAGTCTATAAGAAACTGCAGTGGCCCAGCAAGAATGCTGGAACCCTGTACACACATGGCCCTGGGTCTACCCCAAGTTTGTAAAATGCTCCCAAATGTCTTGACACAGTAGCTGATGGGCTTTTTCCCATAGGGCTTTGCTTTCTCTTGAGGGATAAGTGTAGGCTGTCTTTCAGGTCAATCTTCTGCTTTTAGAGGCATGGTTTGCTTAACAAAGTTATTATAGTGTTTGACCAGGGCGTTTTCTTTGTTGTGAGGATTTTTAGTTTTACTAAAGATGTAGGCTTTTGAAACTCAAATTAGGAACGGCCCTATGTGTTCCCCAAAGGAATAAGAAGCAGATGAATGGGGAGATGTAAACGTTTCAGAGGAACACAAAGCCTGGTGAGTGCTAATCACCGCTGACCTGGATTCGGGTGTTCATGCTCAGCGAGCTCCCAACATGTGTCAGGGTTTACACCGGACAGCAGACTGGGCTGAGTGACAGAGTCCTCACCTCAGCCTAGCCCAGATTCAGCAGGAAACACAGGTGGGAAAGAGGTGAGGTCAAGATTAAAAACCGCAGTGTGAATTCGTGTTCATGACCATTCCTTGCAAGATTATACAAAGTGACAGTAAAGTGACTGTATACAGCTAACAAGGCATGTGGTCACAAGGATAGGTATGAAACTGTGTGGAATTCGAGAAATGAAGAGGCGGGTTAGTTTTAAAACCAACATGAAGAGGCAGACAAAGTCGAAACCACAGTTGGAACCAGGAAGCCTGATGGTCTGAAACAAGGGAGGATAAAGATGTTAGAGCAAGGGTTAAGTAAGAGGATTTATTGCATGTCTGTGAAAGAAATCAATTAGCAGCTGAATTTTTATTTTATTTTTCTTGGTGCAGAGTCCTTTATCGTGCCTGCTGGGGGCCCCACGGGAGCCTGGGGGGGGGAGAGGCGGCAGCGGGCGATGATGTCATACGCTCACATCATCACAGCATCAGGTCCATGTAGGTGCTTGGTGCAGAGTCCATGGTGCTTGTGCAGCGGCGCCATCGCGGGCGTGGGCCTACTCCACGCCGAAGCCTGTCCCGTCAGGGATCCCCGCCAGCCGGCAGCTCTCTGCCCACAGCCGCGCCTGCAGCTCTGAGTCCCGCGCAAGGCCCAGCGGCTCTGCCTCGGCCTCATTATAGAGGTAGCGGCCGCCAACCCCTTCCAGCTCCGGAGCGGCGGCAGCGTAGACGGAGGTCCAGGCGCCCTCATCGGGGGTCTTGAAGAGCAGCCAGCCGAGCGCCCACTGCACGGCCCGCGTGCCGCACCACACGTGGCGGAAGAGCGCCGTGTCCACGACGCCCGGGTCCACCAGGTTGGCGGTCACGGGGTCGCCGCGCGCAGCCAGCAGCCGCTGCAGCCGCTGCGAGAACAGGACCAGCGCCAGCTTGCTCCGCGCGTAGGCCGCGTGCGCGGAGTAGGGCGACTTCCGGTCCTGCGGGTCCGCCGGGTCCAGCTCCCCCACGTAGTGCGTGGCCGACGCCACGGTGACCACCCGGGACCTCTGACCCGGCGACCCCGCCGACGTCAGCGCGCCCAGCAGCAGGTGCGTCAGCAGAAAGTGGCCCAGGAAGTTGACCGCGAAGTGGCGCTCGAAGCCGTCCTCGGTGCGGCCGCGGGGCACCATCATGATGCCCGCGTTGTTGACCAGCACGTGCAGCGGGAACCCCTGCGACAGGAAGTCGCGGGCGAACTTCCGGATGGAGCGGAGGGAGGCCAGGTCGCAGAACAGGAAGTGCACCTTCTCGTTCTTCGTCTCCTCGCGGATCCGGGGGACCACGTCGTTCGCCTTCGCAGCGTTGTTCCCGGCTATGACCACGCGCATGCCCAACCGGGCCAGCTGCCGCGCCGTGGCCAGCCCGATGCCGTCGGTCCCGCCCGTCACGATGGCCACGCGGTCGGGCTGTGCGGACAGCGCCGGCTCCCGGAAACCCCCGCGCAGGCGGCGCAGCAGCTGCGCCAGCAACACGGCGGCGCCCACCGCGTAGACCAGGACGGCGGCCCGCAGCGCGCGGAGCGTCAACATGGCGACCGGCTCCGCCCCCTCGGCCTCTGACCTCCGATCCGTGACCCCGGGGTCCCCGCCCACGGCGCACTCGGAGACGAAGAGGGAGCGGGCAGGGGTAAGGGATGGGGGGTGGGGAGGAGCGAGAATCCCCAGCTGCTGAACTTTTACATCCTTGGTTAGGGCAGCTGAGCCCTGCACGGGAAGCTTCCTGCAAGCTAAGTCAGAGGAAGCTGACTCAGTGAAACCGCCCAGCTCATTCTCCCTTTTCCTTTGTCTGTTTAACTTTTTGAGACAGGGTTTCTCTCTATAGCTTTGGAGCCTCTCTTAGAATTCCAGAAGTCCCTCTACATACCAGACTGGCCTCAAACTCACCTGCCTCTGCCTCTCCAATGCTGGGATTAAAGGAATGTGCCTCTACTGCCCAGATTGTTTATTTTGAGCATGGTCTTGCTATGTAGCCTAGGCTTCATCTGCCTCTTGAGAGCTGACATTGCAAACAGGTGTTGCTGCGCATAGCTTTTGCTTTTAAATGTGAACAGACAGGCATGAGAGACATCAGCCATGCACGCTGCATGTATAGATCTTGATGGATATAAACAAACACGCGAAAAGCAGCAGCTGGGCTGGGAGCAGAAAATAAAATCTTAGGAACAAACACGTGAACACCTCTGGTTAATAGCTTCACGTGGGTAAGCAGAGATGGGGAGAGGAAGGCGTGGTACAAAGCCATCTAGAGATGAACATATTACTTCATGATTTTAAGTGTAGCAGAAAGTTTCTGATGTTAAGTGTAACAGATTTTAGAGGATACAATTAAAGAAACCATCCAGAAAGTCAGTTTAAAAGTCAAGAAATAGAAAAAGGAAAATACTAGAATTCAAAAAGCCCATCACCGATAGACGGGTTCCAGAAAGAGAATATAAAAAAGGTAAGGTATTTTCAGAGAAATATTTAAAAAGTTGCTCCTGGATGCTGTGTGAAACTTTTGCACCATGGAGCTGAAGAAAAGATCCTGAGAAGTCCCAGAGATTAAAGAGAGCAAGGACAGGAATGGCCCAGACTTCTCACCGCCTCCCTTACCGCCCAGATGGAAAATTACCTCATTCCTGGTTTCTTAGTAAGCAAGAAGGGGTGTAGATTCAAGGCATTTCAGAGATGCAAGTTTAAAACGTTTGCCATCCTTTGGATCTTTTTCAGAAAAAAATACTGGGGAATGGACTCCACAGTAAGCAAATGCTTCAGGAAAAAGGGAAAATAGGATCCAAGAGCTGTGGACCTTCTTTGTAGGCAACCACTTGTTCCAGGCTGCATGAGCCAAGCGCTGCTGGATGCGGGACTCTCAGCTATGGAGAGCTCAGGTGGCAGGAGGTGGCAGGGATAGAGCCACTCAACTGGACAGGTGCAAGCTGATGCACAATTAATAAAAACCCAGAGACTGATACTGGGGTTCAACCTGAAGACCAGAAAAGCAAAACAGCCAACCAATAGCTCTTACCTCCACCTCAGTCCAAAATGGCGATTCTGCCTCCAGGAATCTCAGAATGAGACTGTATCTGAGAGCTGTCTCCTTCCATTTTATAATTCTCTCTAGGGCTGGGATTAAATGCATGCACCTCTCAGTTTTTATGGTAACTAGTGCATCTACTGGGATTAAAGGTGTGTGTTACCATTGCCTGGTCTGTAAAACTGACCAGTGGGGCTGTTTTACTCTCTGATCTTAAGGCAGTCTTTATTTATTAAAATACAGATAAAATGCCACTACAGCAAGTTGTCTCCAGGGAAAGGTGCAGGTACAAATTTGCCAGCGAGTGTTAAGGTTTGAAGGGATTCTTTCAGGGGAGAGTTTAGAGATAAGAAAGTTGCAGACACCAAGGAAAGTAGTGAGGACAATAGAAACAGTGAGCAAGTAGACTCAGCTTGCTTAATAGACCCCTTTCCGAGTTACGGTTATTTCATTTAGCCATCCAGCGGTAAGGCTTGCCAAGGAGTATGGTTCCCAGACCCAAGGGACCACAGAAAGGTCTTAAACTTGATTAGGAATGCTCATGGCCTGTGAGCCAGTGGCCTTTTCTCTCCAGAGTAGTCGTTTTTAGGACACCACACTGGCTTTCACTCGCTCCCCAGGCCTCTCATGCTTACATGGCCATTCCCTCTGTCACAGCTGTAGCATATGTGTCCCTTGAGATGTCTCAGACTAAAACTGGGAGGGCTTTGTTCACATGTGTTCCCTCTTGAGTTTCCCTTCTGTGCCTAAGTCCTCCTCTGATGGCCTCCTGGGATTCCTGGACAATGAGTCACACTGGAACACTGACTTCTGCAGGCCACTGACATTATTGTCCTCTGTTGTACCCTGCTGGGCCTTTCCTAACCTCGAGGGCCCCTTCTTGTGCAGGCTGAGTTTGCTTGGCCAGAAGAGTGAGGCAGAAGAATGAACCCAGCTCTGGTGCCAGCGGCTTGCCCTTCTCAAGGGCAATTGCCCAAAGTACTTGGAAGTATTGGCTTTGCTTTACTCGTGTGTTCTGAAAGCTCAGTTTTTAAAATGTGTTATGATTTTGGAATTGTACACTATTTTACATTGTCTTTATATACATCTTTTGAAATGAACATATGTTTATTAACTAGTAAATTCTGAAAACATAATCTCCTGTGTGACTATATCAAGATTCATAAACCTTCCATCACCTCATCTCCTACTTTTAGTAAACTGAGAGGCCCTCCCTAAAATAAGCCTAGAAGTCTCCTGACTCATCACCAGAACATAGGTTTCCTGTTCTTAAACTTCCTCTGGATGGAAGCAGAACAGATTCTTCCTTACTATGCCTCATTCCTTTGGTTCAGTTGTTTTTTGAGATCACTTCATGCTATTATTCTTATTCATTTTTAGCTACTGAATATGAATCAACTACATATTATTCACCCACTCCCCCCCCGCCTTCTTCCAGTGCAGAAGATCAATACCAGGGCCTGGTGGATTATAAAAACATGACTTAGATTTCTTGATTTGTTTCCAAGAGCCGCTGATAGGATGGATGTACGGAGTCTAGAAAGGTAAGAGCTTGAATGAAGAGACTGTCTCAGTTTCCATGCCAGAGTCCTTAAAGCCATGTAAGTGCTGGTAGAAATTTGGAACTGTTCTTTGAATATCACTCTGTGAACATCAATCAGACAACCCACTCAAGCTGTCCCCAGACGACATACTCAAGCTGTCCCCAGATGACACACTCAAGCTATTCCCCAGATAATCCACGTAAGCTATCCCCAGATAACCCACCTAAGCTATCTCCAGATCACTCACTCAAGCTATCCCTAGATAGATCACCCAAGCTGTTCCCCAGATAACCCACTCAAGCTATCCCCAGCTAACCCATTCAAACTATTCTTCTGCATAACTTTTTAAATCACATTTCAAAGTCAAGTGGGAGAAATCAAAGACAGGTGGTGGATATCATTCAAAATCCATGAAGAGTGAGTACCATGACCTTGGAAGTTGGCCCTGGAATTTCTGTCATGTTGCCCTCTGACATGGACTGTTTGAATGTTAGCTGTGGCTTTGTGACAGATTACCCTTAAGGCTGGAAAGTGTCACCATACCTATGGGTCAGAAATCCAGAGCAGGCTTGCTGGGTTGTGTAATTTAAGGCTTTCCATGAGGTGTAGTCAAGGTACCGAGACAGGATTGCCCAGCCAAGTGCTTCCTTGAGGGGAATACCGCTGAGAACCAGGAGTCATGGCTGAGGCCCCAGAACAGCAGCTGCAGGGCAAGGGTAAGCTTTCCTTTGCCCATCCAAAATGCTGGCCCCAAAGCATCCTCTCGCAGGGCTTGGCCCAGCACACCAACATCTTATTCATAAGTGTACAGGATGTTCCTGAAGTGGAAATGATCAGAACGATTACTCCTGTAGTCCCACTCCTTAGTAAGCTGCCAGCACACAAGCAGGGTGCGGCTGAGGTCTGTTAGCTCTGTGCCTGTCCCATATTCCTCTTCGTCTGAGTCTTTTGTAATTGTTCAGAAATGCAGATGAGGGACTGGGAATTGGCTCAGCAGTTAAGAGCACTTGCTGCTTCTTTTCAGAGGATCTGGTTCCGTTCCCAGTACCTCACAACCATCCATAACTCCAGCTTTAGTCCCAAGGGATGTGACACCCCATTTTCACCTACTTTGGCACAAGGTATACATACATACATGTAAGCAATACACTTATTCCCATAACGTAAATTTAACTTTTTTTAAAGTGCAGACTACTCAGGACTCAATGGGTGTCTGAAATGAGGATGGTCTTATGAGACTAAGCCCATAGTCTATCAGGTAGACCTTTACCCCAGGTAGAGTCAAAATTAAATTGAAGCTTTTATAGTTCGTATCTAAAGAGTCTGAGAATTGCTTATTGTGAATGGAAAATCCCACATATTAGCAACAGAAGTTGTTTTCACCCTTTGTATTAGTTTGAAAGATAGGACCAATGAGATATACATGTGCACACACATACACAATGAGACAGATAAGAAATTGCTCATGTGATTGGGGAAGTTAAGGGCTGTACCATCTGCAGGAGACCAAGGGAGGCTGGTGGGAGAGCACAACAGAGAATGATGGGTAGATTTGAATTCAAGCCTGAACATGAAGCAAAGTGGGCAGAAGACCACCCTGGCTGTCATGCAGAAATCCTCATAGACATGATGAGAAGCAACATCTAAGCAGACATCTGGGTAGCCTGGAGTGCAGTTAGGTTGACACATAAACCGTCACATCCCCACGAGGACCTTTCCCTTGCCTACTTCCCTTACTCCCCAACAGCTTATTAACAGAATACTGCTGTCATCTCAACCTGTCAGGTCAGGGCTGGCTAGGCAGACTTTGTGAGCCTTCCCCCACCGCTGTGCTCTCAGTGTCAATGGCAAGGCACACGATAAATTTATGAATAAACGACGGGTAAATGATACTAATGTTAAGAAGGTCATCAGGCAGGCCCCAGAAGCTGAAATGAACCAGGGTGTGTGGGCGCCACAGGTGTGTGGGCACCATGGGTATGTGGGTGCCAAAGGTGTGTGGGTGCCACAGGTGTGTGGGTGCCACAGGTGTGTGAGTACCACGGGTGTGTGGGCACCACAGGTGTGTGGGCGCCACGGGTGTGTGGGTGTCACGGGTGTGTGGGTGTCAGGGGTGTATGGGTGCCATGGGTGTGTGGTAGCCAAGGGTGTGTGGGTGCCAGGGGTGTGTGGGTGCCACGGGTGTGTGGTAGCCCAGGGTGTGTGGGTACCAGGGGTGTGTGGGTGCCACGGTTGTGTGGTAGCTGGTGGCTAGGCTCACAGCTGTAGTGCTGTGAATGGATTTAAAGAGCTGTATTTTCACTTTTGAGTGGGATGGGTTGGGACAGTATTTTCTTTTTTAGAGGGGATGGGTGGGGACCGAATCATCAACATGAAAAATGAGGGTTGGGTTTGGTGGCAACAGTTTTTTGGAAGGAGAAAGAGGCATGAGAAATTGAAATAAATCATTCTGTTATTTTAGGAACTGAACAAGGCAGCTCATGTAATCTTAGCCACCATCCCAAATAAAGAAAAACCATAGCCAGGTGGTGGTGGTGCATGCCTTTAATTTCAGCACTCAGGAGGCAGAGGTAGGCGGATCACCAAGTTCAAGGCCAGCCTGGTATACTTAGTGAGTTCAGGACAGCTAGGGCTACACAAAGAAACCCTGTCTCAAAAAAAAAAAGCAAAGCAACAACATCGAAAAATCAAATCACTGCCCAAGGTTGTATACTAATAAAATCCTAAGACAAAATTTTAATTGAGTCAGGAATGAGTCTTCCCCAGAATTCAGGTTCTGTCTGAGAATACATCTGTTCTTCTAGGAAAATTCTCTCAAAGCTTATTTTGAACTCATTTTAATAACTCTTGATAATTCTGAGATAATTCTGAGCAATTTATGTTAAGCAGCAGTCTTTCTGGAAAACAATAAATCAAAATCCCATTCTACACTGCATTCATGTGTCAATTTACTAGTATGGTTTAAACATGAAATGTCTCCATAGGCTTCTGGGTTTAATAGTTCTCAGCTGGTGGTGCCATTTTGGGAGATTACAGAAACTTTAGGAGGTGGGGCCTCACTGGGGGCTGCCTTGAAGATGCTATCTGTCTATCATGAGGTGAAGAAGTTCCTTTACCACACACTTCTGCTGACTTGACATTCTGTGTAGAATGTTGGCTAAGCAAGCACGGACCAAACCCTCCAAAACTGTGAACCGAAAGAAGTTCTTTGTAGTGATATTTTGTTTGTAATATAACAAAGTTTGCCTGAAGATCAGAGTGCAGAAATAGCCATAGAGGCCAGGCAGTGGTGGCACATACCTTTAATCCCAGCACTAGGGAGTGGAGCCAGGAGTGATATGGCTGGGTGGAGAGAGGAATATAAGGTGGGAGGAGACAGATGCTCAGATGCAGGATGTAGTGTCAGGTTTCATGGAGACAGAATCGACTTTTTGGTTTGAGGTAGAGGTAAGAACTAGTGGCTGGCTGTTCTGCTTCTCTGATCATCAGCAAGCTTTGTTTTTGTTTTTGTTTTTTTTTACTTTATTTTATGTGCATTGGTGTTTTGTGTGCATTCATGTCTGTGTAAGGGTGTTAGATCCTTGGAACCGGAGTTATGGACAGTTGTGAGCTGCCATATGGTTGCTGGGAATTAAACCCGGGTCCTCTGGAAGAGCAGTCAGTGCTCACAACCACCGGGCCATCTCTCCAGGCCGCAAGCTTTATTTGTTAGGTTACAAACAAAATATCACTACAGTACTTCCCCTGCTAAGTCCTTTCTGTCAGATTCCTAGTCATAGCTATGCTAAGGTATCTTCCCTAAGCACACTGTGCTAGCTGCTCAAGATTCAGACAGGACTCTTGTCCTTACCTAAGCAGTTTTTGTAGATTACTTTACATACTTTTATTGCTTATTTTATGTGTATTATTTATCAATTTGCAGCACTATGGATTAAAGTCATGGCTTCTCGTATACTATGAAAGCACGCTTATCACTGAGCTACATTTCCATCCCTCTTTTTACTTTTGATTTTAAGACAGGATTGCTGTGGGATGATGCTCTTGTACACTGTCAAGATTTGTCACTCATATTAGTTAAATAAAATGTTGATTGACCAGTAGCCAGACAGGAAGTATAGGTGGGGGTGACCAAACTAAGGGAATTCTGGGAAAAGAAAAGGCAGAGAGTTGGTCATCAGCCAGACACAGAGGAAGCAAGATGAGAATGCCTCACTGAGAAAAGGTACCAAGCCACATGGCTAAACATAAACAAGAATTATGGGTTAATTTAAGTTGTAAGAGCTAGTTAATAATAAGCCTAAGATAATAGGCCAAACAGTTTATAATTAATATAAGCCTCTGTGTGTTTCTTTGGGACTGAATGGTTGTGGGACTGGGTGGGACAGATCCTTCTACACAGGATCCCACTAAATTTCCCTGGCTGACTTTTTTTGTTGTTGTTTTGTTTTTCTAGACAGGGTTTCTCTGTGGCTTTGGAGCCTGTCCTGGAACTAGCTCTTGTAGACCAGGCTGGCCTCAAACTCACAGAGATCCTCCTGCCTCTGCCTCCCAAGTGCTGGGATTAAAGGCGTGTGCCACCACCGCCCGGCTCCCAGGCTGACTTTGAACTCGCTTTGTAGACCAGGTTGACTTTGAACTTTTGGTTTTCCTGCCTTAGCTTCCTAAGTAGCTACAGCAATGGGCCTGCACCCCTAGGCCTGGCTAGTCATTTAAAGACCAAAACATTCTTTCTGAAAGATTCCGATGGATATTGTAATTATTTATCCAGATCCACCACATTCTAATCTCCTGTTTGGGGAAGTTGATTTACTTTTTGTTGTTGTTTTAATTGATTGATTGATTGATTGATTGATTTTCTATCCCAACTCCACTTTCCCCTCTCTCTTCTCCTCCCAGGTCCCCTATCCCTCTGCCCCCTCCCATCCAGTCCTCTATTTCTGTTCAGAAAGGGGCAGGCCTCCTGTGGACATCAACAAAGCATGGTATATCAAGTTGCAGTAAGACTAAGCACCTCCCCTTGTATTAAGGCTGGGCAAGGCAACCCAGTATGAGAATTAGGGTCGCAAAAGCCAGGAAGATTCAGAGACAGCCCCTGCTTCCACTGTTAGGAGTCTCATAAGAAGACCAAGCTGCGCAACTGTACCATACATGCAGAGGACCTAGGCTAGACCTGTACATACTCCCTGGTTGTCAATTCAGTCTCTGTGAGCCCCTATGGGCCCAGGATAGTTGATTCTGAGGGCTTTCTTGTGGTGTCTTTGACCCCTCTGGCTCCTACAATCCTTTTTCCCTCTCTTGAGCAGGATTCCCTGAACTCAGCCTAATGTCTGGCTGTAGGTCTCTGTCTCTGTTTCAGTTAGTTGCTGGATAAAGCCTGTCTGAGGACCATTGGGCTAGGCACCAGTGGAAGGACATCTAATCTTATAATTCTGCAGGGTTTTGGCTTTAAGTCCTTGGACGACACATATGAAGGCTGTTAGCACGCTGGTGGTACCAGAAAACATTCTGAGATGTATCTAGGCTTGTTGTGATCTGATCTATCACCTGAACATTGATATGCTGAAAACCCAGCTTCCAAGCTCATAGGATTGCCTTAAAGAAGCAATTAAATTATGATGATTTCACTTCATGATTGAGATTAGTGCCCTTACAAATGAGACCCCCAAGGAGCCTGGGAGCATCTTGTGCCATGGGAAGCTTCACTGAGATGATGTTCCCTGAGCAGAGCCTCACGAGACCCCGAGTCTGCAGAGCCTTCATCTTGAATTTTCCAGCTTCCAGACAGCTGAGAAATGAAATCCTGTTGCTTAGAAGACAGCCGTATTACATCATCTTGCGCATTCTTCCACGCATGCTGTCTCCTCAGTGTTTGTACGTGTGCTATTTTTAGAATTTTAAGGTGGGGTATCTTACGCTTGTTTTCCCAGGTGCTCAGCACACGCAATCATATTAATTCAGGCTTCTTCAGTTAGAAAACTTTCCTGATCTCCTTCAGGAAATAGCGGTCCTCTCTCTCACCCACAAGCTCTGCTTTATTTTCAGTACAGGACCCACTGGACATGGAAAATGGGCTTGCTCTTCCAGAATGAGGGTTTAGAGCTGTCTGGGGTCCAGGTGAATAAACTAGTTGTAACTGGAAGTAAAAGAAACATTCGCTGGGGAAGATCAAGATTCCGGGTGTAATAATTCCTGCTTTTTCTACCTGACTGCCAGGCAGAGCATTTTTCCCTACCCACCCGCAAGGCATCGTTTTCTACATCAACATTCTTAAACAGGCTCCTCTGCTCCTAACTCCAGAGTAGAAAGAGAAAGGAGGAAAACGCAGCTGAGTAGGTGTGGGTGGGAAAAACAATGCCTAGGTCAGTTAGAAGGATATGCTATTATCTGTGGTCAGAAAGAAGTAGACAGGTATGAGCGACTGAGGGATAGTGGGTCTTAAAAAATGCTCAGGGGCGGGGGACAGGGAAATGCCTGCGACGATATCATTGTAGTCCTTGGAGAGTCCTGTGGGAGGATCCCTTGAGTGCAGGAAAAGAACAAAATAAAAACCCAAGTAGTCTCTGAAAAACAACAACGACAATCCCCTGGGAGAGGTGCTGAAATGTCCCGGGCTATGCGGAGCGGCTAGGTCCCTGGAGAAGGGATTCCACTTAGCACATGAGGAGGAAAGGCAATGGGACAGGGGTAAGGCCATGGGAAGGTGGCAGGCTCCCCCTCCTTGGCAGTTGTGTCTCCTTTGCCAGAAAACCATCAATCTACTGGACCTTGTCAGGGCCAGACTAAGCATGTGGCGCCCAGAAAATTACAAGCCCTGAATAACCACATTCCTTCTCCATGCGATCGGCTTCTTCTTTCTCAAGACTTTATCCTGACGTTTCCTTCTAGACCATCCATGGCTAGGACACCCCTGTCATGCCTCATTGGCAGTCCCGGCGGGCGGGGGAGGGACAGTCCCTGCGGATATGGGAGGGCAGTCCCTCCCACACCAGCGAACCTGAGAAGGGTACCGGCTGCTTTTCCTGCGTCACGTTAGTCACCCTGCACCTCGCAAGACTCTTGCGAGTTCCTGGCTGGGTTTGGAAATAAAACTATTTCCAGAGGCTTTGACATAGCCAAGTAGGCTACACAAAACTGCATCTGCGACAAGTCCATCAAGGCACAGACATTATGCTAAACTCCTGAAAACAATCTGGGGAAGGCCCTCACTGTTTCTCGCTCAGCGTGCGGTGGAAGATGCTTTGGGATGCGCTGTACTGTCCCTGGCTCCCCAGCCCCACCCAGGCCCGTGGGATCCGAAACGAATCAAGCACAGCGGAGGGTGGGTTTGGACCAACCGCGCCCCACGCAGGCGCGGGAGCACAGAGGACGTGGCAGGGCGTGGCCCCGCTAGGGGGCGTGGCCCTGCTAGGGGACGTGGCCGGACCTGAGATTTAGGGACGTGGCCGTAGTGGGGGCGTGGGTCCCGCAAGGAAAGGACCGTAGTTAGGGGTGCGACTAAGTGGCTGGGACAAGGCAGAGCTTGCAGTGCAGCGTAGTTGGGGGCGGGGCCTTGGTGGGTGTGCGGCCTTAGCAGGGGCGTGGCGTGGCGTGGCGGGGCAGGGTCGGGCTGGGCTGGCCAGAGCGTTTCCGTTGCACCGAGCTTCGGAGTACTGCCTTGTCCCTTGGCGTGTGCATTGGTCCCCTTCTCGTCCGCAGTCTGCGCTCTACCGTCCTGGTGAGTGGCCGTGGTCCCGGGAGCGGCTCCTCCATCGAGGGTGTGGGGTGGCGAGGGGCCCTTTCTGGGGAAAGGGACCAGGGCTTCTGTGACCTCTCTTTCTCTCTCTCCCCCCGCAGCTCGGGCTCGCTCCTGACCGACAGCATCATGGCCCAGGTAAGCCGTGCGCCAGCGACCGGGGCGATCGGGACCCTCTCCAGAAACAGCAGAGTTGGCGGAGATGAAGCTGCTTTCGGGGTCTCTTGGTCTCCGCTTTTCCCTTCCACCTTCTGCTCTGTGCCCTCTCCGTGACCTCTTGGTGTCGCCCTCTGTATCCGCTCTCCTGTTTCCTCCCTAGCCCCGGAGTGACCAGAACCAGCTGGTGTGCTTCTCCCGGTACATGTGAATCGGGACGCCCCAAATCCAGAGTTGCCAAAATTAGATCTGAGCAGGAACAGTTCTCTTGGTCATGTGAGGCGAACGCCCTTTTGGCTTCCCTTATTTTTTTTTATTTTTTTTTCCCGCAGTTTCCTGTGTTTGAATACTGGGTGTGCGCGGGCGGTTTCCATGGTGTTTCAGGGGCACTTAGTCCAGCACTCTGCGCAGTTTGTTTAAAAAGAACCGACTGTTCATCAGTCCTGCTCCCGCCCCCTTCCTCCGCTAAAGGCACTGAACCAAAGT
The DNA here is from genome assembly GCA_004026605.1 of Ondatra zibethicus. Lineage (NCBI taxonomy): Eukaryota > Metazoa > Chordata > Mammalia > Rodentia > Cricetidae > Ondatra > Ondatra zibethicus. The sequence goes on from PVIU01021739.1 coordinate 21,359, forward strand.
AATGAACTTGCGAAACGAGTTCTGAATTGAATTTGCCTTGGGACTCTTTCAGAAGTTGATTACCTAATAGGTTTTTGTTGTTGATATTGTTTTTTTTAAATCTCTTAATATTTGTTAAGACTGTACCAAAGAAAAGCTAGTTTATATAGGAATTTGTTTTTTGTTTTGTTGTTTTTCAAGAAGGGGTTTCTCTGTGTAGCCCAGATTGTCCGAGAACTGGCTCCTCCTAATTAGGCAGGTCTCGAACTCAGAGAGAGATCCACCTGCCTCTGCCTCCCAGCTGCTGAGTTTAAAGCTGTGTGTCACCATCGCCTGGTTTGTAATTTTAAAAGTTAACCATATGAAAACTTGATCATATCATCCCTAAAATATTCCACCCCGAGGCCTGGGTGGCTACACATCATGAGAGGTGGAGGCAGGGGGATCGGGAGTTAAAGGTCATCTTTGGTCATCAAGGGCCTTGGCTATAGGAGAGTGTCTCAAAAACCTAAAGAACAAACCGTTTCTACCCCTGAACTAATTTCACACATCTTGCCACACTGACTGGCTTGTCAGAGTCCAGACAGTCTTTAGCCGACTCAAACATTGCTTCCGCGCGCACACACTCTCCCGTTATTTCAGTACTCAGGTTGCTTTAGTACAGTCGGATACGATTTCCTGGACCGTTCCAAGAGAAAATGGAGGGATTAAGACAACTTTAGAACTTTATGAAGTTTCTCCAGTGCTGCTATTTGTCCGCCTTGGCACTCCCCTAGTTCTCTCATGCTCCCCCAAGGGGACCATGGGCTTAGGTCCTCAGCATCAAGTGTGTTTTTGTGGGATTAGCTTTACTTCTCCGAATCGTGGTTCTCTTCGTGTGCTGGTGTGGTGACAGACATAGTGGTTTGCAAGCCTCTCAGAGAAGCTTCCTCTGTCCTTGCTGACTTGGCTTACTCTTCAATCTCTCGCAAATTTCCCAATGACGTCTCAAGTGTTTTTGTTTGGACGAGGTCCCCATATGTAGCCCAGGCTGGAGTAGAGCTTGCGTGTACTCTAAGGGTGGGCTTCCTCTTTTTCTGAGATCCCCTTGCCTCAGCCTCCCAAGTGTGGACATGACAAGTATGTGCCACCACAGGTCCCTTGAAGTTTCTCAATCAGATCTTCTCCGTTACACCCACTCTATATCCAGGGTAGTATTGGAAACATTGTTGTATGTTGAACTTTCTGCAGCTTTGTCAGGAATCTGTGGAAACCACAGAATCAAACCATTATGTTAAGAACATTTCAGGTTAGAATAGTGTTTGGTATCTTACATTTGCATTTGGTGATGAGCAGAACGTCCACACTGTACAGCTGCTATCTCCCCTCTCTCTTGTGGTTTTGGGGACCAGCTCTCAAAGGGCTCGCTCGGGTCTTTTACTTACTATGTAGCTGAGGATGACTATGTAGCTGAGGATGACTTTGAACTCCTGGTTCTCCTGCCTCTCCCTCCTGAGTGCTGGGGTTTCAGGCTTGCACCACCACGCCTGGTTCTAACTGCCCTCTGCTGTCTAAATCCTTTGGGCTCTGGTGTCACTGGAGGAAAGCTGCAGCTTCTAGTTAGGTTTCACAGAGTTTCTATGGAAGGACTTTTGTTGACCTAAGGAGATAGGAACCAGAGACTTCCATTCCATGACATCTGGAGAGTAATGGGATCAGATTTCTATCTTAGAGGTGTGTACTTCAGCAATTAAAAATTCATTGTTTAAACATTAGTGTCTCTTGCTTATTGAAAACTTGAAATGTAGCTTCCCACATAGTAATTCTTCATATTTATGGACTTGAAATACACACTTATATCTTATATATAAATAATCTCCTTTTATTTGTGTTGGGAATGCACCATTTATGAAAGTGGAGAAATCCAGAGCCACCATGTTTAACCATGGTGGTTTAAACATGTTTAGATAGAAAACGAGTATTACCATCTAGCTAAGAATTGACTACAAAGAAGTGGTTAATCTCTGGTGGTACCGTGGATTTCTATCTCTCCCCTTTATAGCCATTCCCTCCCTTCCCCCACTCTTTCCTCTTTGTCCCTTATATATATATATATATATTGTTGTATTTTTCAGTTACATATTTTACTTTTTGGTAGACAAATTTCTTCCACAAGTTCATGAATGTAAATAGTGCATTCTGATTTCCTTTGCCTTGCTTCTAGCTCCCTCCCAGGTCCCTCAGGGCCCTCCCAACTCTGCCTCCTCTCTACAGGTCCCCCTCCCCCCCCATTCTTGCCTTTTTGTCTTGTTTTGTCAACCAGTGAATTAAACCAGGGCTGTCTGTGTGGCCCTGAGTTTGTAACAGCCCATGGAGCCTGATGGGCTCACCAGGGTAATTTCCTTTTTCAGTTACATTTTATCTTAAGCCTATGAGAACAGGGACTAGAACTGAGGCAGAAGATCACACTGAAAGGTATGTAATTTGTATTAGCATGCTTGGCAAATACACTCAGAACTGGAAGAATCCACAGTGTAACACCACGTGACCCGCTTCTTCATTGGTCCTATTCCTGGTCCCTTAGCATCAATGGACTGACTGTTTGATGGAGGAGATAGTTTAGTGATGGCTTTCTTAGTCTTCCTCAAAGAATACACCATGGGGGCTGGAGAGATGGCTCAGCAGTTAAGAACATTGCCTGCTCTTCCAAAGGTCCTGAGTTCAATTCCCAGCAACCACATGGTGGCTCACAGCCATCTGTAATGAGGTCTGGTGCCCTCTTCTGGCCTTCAGGGATACACACAGACAGAATATTGTATACATAATAAATAAATAAATATATATATAAAAAAGAACACACCATGGTTAACTGTATCTTCTATGATACCTAGGAAAAGTTTAAATTACAAATAAACTCTCATGTACCTGTAAGCAGTTAGTGGACACTAGTTATTTTTAAATGTGTGCTTGAAAGTCTCATTTGAATGAGTTATATGATATAAACCACAAAGCACCTATTATTTTAGCATAACAGTGCTGCTACATGAATCATGATTTACTATGGTTTTTGGATTAGTAGTAACATTTTCTACTATAGTAATAAATGCAAATTCATTCAAATTATTTATTAAGAATTAACAAAGCTGTCAGTGTTGCCTGAATGATCTCTATATAGTAAAATATGTATGAATCATTATATCTTTTTCCATATTTAAATTCTTATATAAATGTAATTTTTCCTTTACATCTTAGTAATGTTTCTTCAGTTAGACTTAACATATATTAGGCTAGATTTTATTAGGCTAGATTTTAAAAATTGGGTTCTAGAGCTTTTTTTTTTCCTTAAATTTTATGCTGTTGTCTTAGTTAGGGTTACTATTGCTGTGATAAAACGCCATGACCAAAAACAACTTGGGAATAAAAAGGGTTTATTTCACTTTCAGTGTTTTTGTTTTTTCTAATTTAAAGCAGTAAGGGCAGGAACTTGCACAGGGCAGGAACCTGCAGGCAGGAGCTGATGCAGAGGCCATGGAGCAGTATTGCCTATTGGCTTGCTCATCCTGGCTTGCTCAGTCTGATTTTTTCATTGAACCCAGGACCATCAACTCAGGGTTGGAACCACCTACAATGGGCTGGGCCCTCCCATGTCAGTCACTAGTTAAGAAAATGTGCTACAGGCTTGCCTACAGCCTGATCTTTTGGAGGGATTTTCTCAGTTGAAGTTCCCTCCTCTGCAGTAACCCTAGCTTGTGTCAAGTTGACATAAAACTAGCTAGCACAGGGGCTGGAGAGATGGCTCAGTGGTTAAGAGCATTGCCTGCCCTTCTGAAGGTCCTGAGTTCAGTTCCCAACAACCACATGGTGGCTCACAACCATCTATAATGAGATCTGGTGCCCTCTTCTGGCCTGCAGGCATACATGCAGACAGACTACCGAGAATACTTTATACAAAATAAATAAATAAATCTTAAAAAAAAGAGAGAAACCAGCCAGCATAAACTGACCCCTTATCAACTTGACACACAAACACATCACTGCTAAGCTACAACCTTTCCTTTCTTGTTCATCCCAAGACCATACATAAATACCAAAATATATATGTATATGTATATAATATATACATTCCAATTTTAAAAAAATCTGACAGTCTTTAAAAATTCGTTCTCTTTAAAAATACTAAGTCTTCCTAGTGTTGGTGGTGCATGCCATTAATTTCTAGCACTCAGGAGGGGGAGGCAGAGGCAGGCGGATCTCTGAGTTTGAGGCCAACCTTGTCTACAGAGTACATTCCAGGACAGCCAAAGTTACACAGAGAAACCCTGTCTCGAAGTGCCCCACAGAAAAGTCATCTCCCCAAAAAACAACAACAAAAAATGCAACTCAGTCTCTTTTAAAAGCCAAAGTGTGCAAAACTTCAAAATCTCTTTGAAAGTTCAAGGTCTCTCAATTGTGGGATCATCTAAAAATCAAAAATAAGATAAATACTGTCTTACTTTGAGAAGGAAGAACAAGGGCACAGGCAATTTGAACAAAGTGAAACCAAATTCCAAAAGCATAAGTAACTCCATGACCAATGTCTGGATCTTCTGAGATCCTCCAGAGGGTGTGGTCACTTCCCCAGCACACACAGCTTGTCTTCCAAGCTCTGCCTGGCTCCGCTCCACTTCTGCTGCTGTTGTCCTGTGGTCCTGGCATCTCAGAAAATGATGGAGTCCCTTGCTGTCGCTGAGCTGCACTTTCATCAGTAGCCTTCCCTGGGCTCTCAACAGGGCTCCAACCCTGCCACACAGTGCCAAGCCTCAGCTGCTCTCCATGATCTCTTCATGCCTTCAAAACCAGTACCTCTTGGATGACTCTTATATTACCAAGTTCAGCTGCCAGCATAAGATACTCCCTTGGCCACCTCTGGACCGCAGCTTCTGTGTGCTGACCCTGAGGAAACACTTCTAGAATGCTTCACCTCAGTGATGCTGGTCTCTTCTTAGCCATAGCTGATTCGTTAACCCCAGCTGACCAGTATCCATTGTTCTTGCAAAGCAAAGATTTTACTTCAGTGATTCTGGTCTTTTGTTAACCACAGCCAGTTCTTCTGCTCCAGCTGACCAGACACTAGAGTCTCTACTTAGTGTCTTTACTTCCTTCTGAAACCTCACAAACCAGGCCTTGATCATCTGACAGGCCTCCATCATTTGATTGCTCTCAACACCCTTATCTTCCAGGCTCCTACTGGAAGCTTGCCAAGCTTTGTTCACTCATTGGCTTTGGACCAATGGTCCAAAGTCTTCCACAGTCTTCCCAAAAACATCATCAGGTTGTCATGGCAATCCTGTACCATCCTGGTAGTTAGGGTTACTGTTGTGGTGGTGAAACACCATGACCAAAAGCAACTTGGGGGGGAAAGGGTTTATTTGACTCACAGGTCCATGTAACAACACAGCTAGTTTTTCATTGTCTAGCTACAACCAAATTAATAGGCATTCCAATTTACTTTAAAGACTTAAAAGTTCATGGGCTTGTTTTCTTTGGCTTGGAAAAAGAGTTGTGTGTATTTCATAGACAAATGAACCATTTCATAAATTTAATTTAGTTTAAGGATGTAATTTTCACATAATCAAATTTTTTTTAGATTTATTTATTTATTATATATACAGCCTTCCTTCCATGTGCACCTGCGCACCAGAAGGGGGCACCAGATCTCATTATAGATGGCTGTGAGCCACCATGTGGTTGCTGGGAATTGAACTCGGGAACTCTGTAAGAGCAGTCAGTGCTCTTAACCACTGAGCCATCTCTCCAGCCCCACACATAATCAAATTTTAAGAATTTAATTTTGAGAACTCTGAACTTAGTTTTATTAGTTTTGCTGTTCCTAAAGAGTTAATGTATTCACAGAGGCAGGAATGTCATGAAAACATAACTGGGCTCCATAAATCTTCAGAAGAAACTCCAAGAGTATCAGTTATCTCAGTGGTATATATTTATTCTGTATAAGGGTTGGTTTGAAAATTTGGGGGTTGGTTTAGAATTGTGGGCTCATAATAATAATTTATAAAGACTCTTTCAGAGCTGGCAGGAGCCAGGTAAACAAGTACATTTTCCACGAGCTCATTACAGAGGATTCTCTAGACACTGACTTGGATCCAGGTCAGTTATCTCTCAGCTGATCTCTGGATCCGGGACCAAGGTTGCTTGTTACCCATGGCCTCTGCTGCCCTGGCTCAGGATATTGCTGTGCCTGATCCCTTTGACTCTGAGATTTGGATTCTGAGAAAGTCACTTGGCTGCTCTGCAAGATGCTGTTCACTTCTTTGGCACCAGCAAGCCCTGGTTTCCTTATTGCTCTTCTGAGCTCCTTGGAAGACCTGCTCCAGTGCTTAGGTGACTTAGTGATGTGCACTCTGTGATTTTCTTCCTATAATGCCTTCAGAGTTCAACATAGAATAAGTGTATTTCTACATCATAGATCCATTTCTGAAAGGTACTTAGTTGTATAACTGCTTACTATTCTGACATCGCACAAAAGCATTAGTCGAATTACAATTAGTGCACCTATGATCTTTGCTTTAAATATGTTTTGGATCCATCCTTTCTGTCTAGTGGTTTATACAGTATGTAAACATATAAACCCTTAATTAATTGGAAGGAACATGTGTATTTGACTTCATTTCTTTGGACACTTGTTTCTGTTGTCTTTACTTCCGTTTGTGTGTAGATCCTGACTGTTCGGATAGTTGCTGCATTTCTGGGGGTTGTAAGAGACAGGGTTTCTCTGTTGAACTTGGGAGGGAAACTTGATCACTTAGGAACTTGTTCTGATAATCCTGGGGAGTACTCCACTCCCACCAGGGAAGTAGACTAGGCAGTGGCTAGGACTTCATCATCATCATCGTCATCATCGTCATCATCATCAAGACAGGGTCTCACTCACACACAGGCTTGCCTTGAGCTCACAGCAATCCTCCTGCATCAGCCTCCAGAGTCCTAGGAATACAGTCATTTGTCATCATGCCGGGCACAGCTGAGACTGGACAGGAGGGACCAGCGGGAAGGAAGGTGAGTGAGTGAGGTGGTGGCTGATGAAGGACTAGGTGCAGATCAGGATGGCTGGCTTGTTGAGTTTAGGTTTGGGCGGAGAAGAGAGAAGTGGATTTGTTGAATTTGAGTTCCTATTTAATATTTAGGTTCTACACTAGGCAGTTCACAACTGCCTTTAACTCCAGTTCCAGGGGATCAAATGTCTAATTCTGGCCTCTGGGTACCCATACTCCTTTGGTGCACATAGACTCACATAGGTTCACAGGCATACACATAAGTTTTGGTTTTTTGTTTTTTTAAAAAACCAACAAACAACACTTCAATGGGGGCTGGAGAGATTGATGACTCAGGGTACTTACTTTTGTAGAGGATCCAGGTTTGCTTTCCAGCTTATAACCATCTGCTGGTAGCCCCATTTCTTGGGGATCTGATGCCCTGTTCTGGCTTCTGTAGGCACTTGTGTGGTGCACGAACGAACATGCAGGTAAAATACTCATATACAGAATTTTAAAGTGTTTAGGCTACATTCCCTACTAACCAGCAAGGTACCCATACTCCCTAACTCCCCTCACTTCTGTTGACTTTTATATTATTGGTCTCTGCCTAACTAAACAGCACTTAAGACTCTCTTCTACCTCAGCATAGTTTTAGTTATAGTCACTAGATCTGTACTTCTTAAATACAAGAGGAAATGAAGCTTCAATCTGTTGACTCTTCTATAAACCTGATTGTTTTCTGATTGCCTTGCGAATGAATTGGTTGGTTCTTACCGCTTTCCAAGTGTTGTTCACAGAATGCCCTGCTGAACAGTTAGGTGAAATAGCACTCTCCCCTGCCTCAGAAGCTCATGGGAGTTGAAGCTCTTGCACACATCCACAGAGGAGGGGCCCTCCTTACTGCGGGCAGCTTCTAAGAGCACTGTGTTACTTTTGATTTTACTGATGTTTGCCAATGGAGGACGTTCCTCACTCTCAGGGAAATTTTTAAAAAAATAAAATAAAATATAACATCAAGGATATACCATACCAAAGATTTTCTTTCTTTAAAACTGGTATTGGGGACAGAACTCAGGGCCTCACATATACTAGGCAAATGCTTTACCACTGAGCTATGTCCCCAGCCCTCTTTTTGTTTTTATTTTGAGACATGGTCTCAGTAAGTTGCCTGGACTAGCCGGGAAGTCACTCTGTTGCCTTGAGCTTTTGTTCTTCCGATCCCAGACTTCTGAGCAGCTGGGATTATAGGTGTGGCCTACAAAGCCCATCTAACAGAATTCTCAGTCACGTTTACAAACCCTGATTTTATCACTGGAGCTTTTCTACCATTGTGCAAATAACTTAAATAGTGATACTGTTGTTCCTGACTGTAAGAAAGAGGTCAAGGTAGTTGGATGGTTTGAGTGACTGAGATGAAGCAAAAAGGAGGAAGGCATGAGAAAGGGAATGGGAGTATTGAGAGCAGTAAACCAAGGGCTTGGAGCCAGCCTTCCTCTCCCGACAGGGCCAACGCAAGGGTTCCGATCGTATGTCTAACCTGGATGCGTTCACCCGCTGGTCCTGTGAGAAGCAGGGGTTGAGATCGTATATCTGACCTGGATGTGTTCTCCCACTGGTCCTGTGAGAAGTAGGGGTTGCAATCATATGTCTGACCTGGATGTTTTTTACCCCATGGTCCTGTTAGAAGTCCTGATTTTTTCTTGGGTTTATTTCATCTTGCAATGCACAATCATGTCAAGCTGACTTTTCCACTTTCTTTTCTTTTTTTTTTTCCAGTTTGCCCTTTTTAGTCATTTTTTTTTCAGTTTTTTTTTTATTTTTTATTTTTATTTTTCTCTGCTCCCCTCCCTGCCATACCCCTCCCTCCCTCAACCCTCCCCCAAGGTCCCCATGCTCCCAATTTATTCAGGAGATCTTGTCTTTTTATACTTTCTACTTCCCACGTAGATTATATCTATGTAAGTCTCTCTTAGTGTCTGTATTGTTGTCTCAATTCTCTGGGATTGTGGTTTGTAAGATGGTTTTCTTTGCCTTATGTTTAAAAAACACCTATGAGTGAGTACATGTGATAATTGTCTTTCTGTGTCTGGGTTACATCACTCAAAATAATGCTTTCTAGTTCCATCCATTTTCCTGCAAAATTCAGGCTGTCGTTATTTTTTCTGCTGTGTAGTACTCCATTGTGTAAATGTACCACATTTTTTTTTATCCATTCTTTGATCGAGGGGCATTTAGGTTGTTTCCAGTTTCTGGCTATGGCAAATAAAGCTGCTATGAACATAGTTGAGCACATGTCCTTGTGGCACAATTGAGCATCTTTTGGGTATATACCCAAAAGTGCTATTACTGGGTCTTGAGGAAGGTTGTTTCCTAATTTTCTGAGAAATCGCCACACTGATATCCATAGGGGTTGTACCAGCTTGCATTCCCACCAGCAATGCAGAAGTGTTCCCTTTTCTCCACAGCCTCTCCAGCATAAGTTGTCATCAGTGTTTTTGATCTTGGCCATTCTTACAGGTGTAAGATGGAATCTCAGAGTTGTTTTGATTTGCATTTCTCTGATGACTAAGGATGTTGAACATTTCCTTAAGTGTCTTT
>PVIU01021740.1:0-30652 GCA_004026605.1 Ondatra zibethicus
TATCACTTCTCCCTCTCATCGACTGGACTTCGGGAGCTCAGTCTCATACTCCACTTAATGATGACAATTAAGGTAGCCATCAATCTGATTACAGGGGAAGGCCATTTCAGGCACCTTCTCCACAATTGCTTAGGCTCTTAGCTGAGGTCATCCTTGTGGATTCCTGGAAATTTCTCTAGTGCCAGGTTTCTTGTTAGTCCCATAATGGCTCCCTCAGTCCAGATATCTCTTTCCTTGCTCTTCCTCTGTCCTGCCCCACCTCAATCATCCCATTCCCTCAAATTCTCCTCCCCTATCCCCTTCCTCCTTTCTCCTCCCCTTCTGCCCTCCCTCCTCCCCCCACTCCCACACTCCCAATTTTCTCAGGAGATCTTGTCTATTTCCCCTTCCCAGAGGATCAATGTATGTTTTTCTTAGGGGTCTCCTTGTTACCTAGCTTCTCTGGACTCGTGGACTATAGGCTTGTTATCCTTTGCTTTATGTCTAATATCCACTTATGAGTACATACCATGATCATCTTTCTGGGTCTGGGTTACCTCACTCAGGATGGTTTTCTTTCTAGTTCCGTCCACTTGTATGCAAATTTCAAGATGGCATTGTTTTTTACCACTGAGTAGTACTCCATTGTGTAAATGTACGTTTTCTTTATCCATTCTTTGGTTAAGGGCATCTAGGTTGTTTCTGGATTTTGGCTATTACAAATAATGCTGCTGTGAACATAGTTGAGCAAATGTCCTTAAAGTATGATTGAGCATCCTATTATATACCTGTAGTAATGAGGGGCTTGGTATTATTACCTGTAGTAATCAGCAAGAGTGGTATTGCTGGATCCTGAGGTAGGTTGATTTCCAATTTTCTGAGAAACTGCCATACTGATATCCAGAGTGGTTGTACAAGTTTTCATTCCCACAAGTAATGGAGTGTTCCCCTTACTCCACATCCTCTCCAGCAAAAGTTCTCATTGGTGTTTTTGATCTTAGCCATTCTGACTGGGATAAGATGATATCTCAGAGTTGTTTTGATTTGCATTTCCCTGATGGCTAAGGATGTTGAACATTTCCTTAAGTATCTTTTTTTTAAGATTTTATTTATTTATTATGTATACAGTATTCTGTCTGCATATACGCCTGAAGGCCAGAAGAGGGCACCAGATCTCATTACAGATGGTTGTGAGCCACCATGTGGTTGCTGGGAATTGAACTCAGGTCCTCTGGAAGAACAGTCAATGCTCTTAACCACTGAGCCATCTCTCCAGCCCTTAAGTATCTTTTAGTCATTTGAGATTCTTCTGTTAAGAATTCTCTGATTACTTTTTTACCCCGTTTTTTAATTGGATTATTTGGAATTTTAATGTCTAATTTCTTGAGTTCTTCATATATTTTGAAAAACAATCCTCTGTCGGATGTGGGGTTGGTAAAGATATTTTCCCATTCATTCTTTTGGTCTTATTGACTGTGTCCTTTGCTTTACAGAAGCTTCTCAGTTTCAGGAGGTCCCATTTATTTACTGTTGCTCTCAGTGTCTGTGCTACTGGTGTTATGTTTGGGAAGTGGTCTCCTGTGCCCATTTATTAAAGGATACTTCCCACTTTCTCCTCTATCAAGTTAAGTATGATTGGATTTATACTGAGGTCTTTAATCCATTTGGACTTGAGTTTTGTGCATGGGGAAAGATATGGATCTATTTTCATTCTTATACATGCTGACATGAAGTTATGTCAGCACCATTTGTTGAAAAAGCTATCTTTTATCTATTGTATAATTTTAGCTTCTTTGCCAAAACTCAGGTGTTCATAGATGTGTGGATTAATATCTGGGTCTTCGATTTGATTCCATTGGTCCACCTGTCTACTTTTATGCTGTTTTCATTACTGTAGCTCTATAGTAGAGCTTAATGTCAGAGGGTGGTGATGTTTCTGGAAGTTCCTTTATTGTACAGGATTGTTTTGGCTATTCTTTATTTTTCCCTATGAAGTTGAGTACTGGGTTTTTATTTTTGAGGTCTGTGAAGAATTGTGTTGGGATTTTGATGGAGATTGCATTGAATTTGTAGATTGCTTTTGGTAGGATTGCCATTTTTATTATGTTGATCCTACCTATCCAAGAGCATGGGCGATCTTTCCATTTTCTGATATCTTCTTTAGTTTCTTTCTTCAAGACTTAAAGTTCTTGTCATTCAGGTCTTTAACTTCTTTGGTTAGTGTTGCCCCCAAGATATTTTAAGTTATTTGTGGCTATTGTGAATGGTCATGTTTTTCTGATTTCTTTATCAGCCTCTTTATAATTTGTATACAGGAGGGCTACTGATTTTTCTGAGTTGATCTTGTATACGGCCACATTACTGAAGGTGTTTATCATCTGGAGGAGTTCCTTGGTTGAATTTTTGGGGTCATTTTTGTAAACTATCACATCATCTGCAAATAGTGAAAGTTTGATTTCTTCCTTTACAATTTGTATCCCCTTGATCTCCTTTTGTTGTCTTACTGCTCTAATTAGAACTTTGAGTACTATATTGGGTAGATATGAAGAGTGGACAACCTTGTCTTGTTCCTGATTTTAGGGGAATCGCCTTGAGTTTTTCTCCATTTAATTTGATGTTGACAGTTGGCTTGATGTACATTTATTATGTTTAGATACATTCCCTGTATCCTTGATCTCTCCCAGACTTTTATCATGAAGGGGTGTTGAATTTTGTCAAAGGCTTTTCAGCATCAAATGAGATGATGATATGGTTTTATTTCTTTTGGTTTATTTATGTGGTGAATTACATTGATAAGTTTTTGTATGTTGAACCATCCCTGTATCTAAGGAGTGAAACCAACTTGATCATGGCGGATGATTTTTTTTATGTGTTCTTGGATTCCGTTTGCCAGTATTTTATTGAGTATTTTTCCACCAATGTTCACGAGGGAGATTGATCTGTAGTTCTCTTTTTTGGCCGAGTCTTTGTGTGGTTTTGGTGTCAGAGAAACTATAGGCTCATAAAAAGAGTTTGGTAATGTTTCTTCTGTTTTGATTATGTGGAACAATTTGAGGAGTATAGGTATTAGCTTTTCTTTGAAGTTCTGGTAGAATTCTGAACTGAAACCACTGGGCCCTGGGCTGTTTGGTTGGGAAACTTGATGACAGCTTCTATTTCCTTAGGGGTTATAGGTCTGTTTAAATTGTTCATCTGGTGTTGATTTAATTTTGGTATGTGGTACCTAACCAGAAATTTGTCCATTTATTTTCCAATTTTGTGGAGTACAGGTTTTCAAAGTATGACCTAATGCTTCTCTGGATTTCCTCAGTGTCTGTTGTTATGCCTTTCTTTTCATTTCTGATCTTGTTAATTTGGATGTTCTCTTTCTGCCTTTTGATTAGTTTGGATAAGCGTTTCTCTATCTTGTTGATTTTCTCAAAGAATCAGCTCTTTGATTCATCGTTTCTTTGTATTGTTTTCTTTGCTTCTATTTTATTGATTTCAGCCCTCAATTTGATGATTCAATTTTGATTATTCAGCCCTCACTCATCCTGGGTGAATCTGCTTCTTTTTGTTCTAGAGCTTTCATGTGTACTGTTAAGTCACTAGTGTGAACTTTCTCCACTTTCTTGATGTAGGCACTTAGTGCTATGAACTTTCCTCTTAGCACTGCTTTCATAGTGTCCCATAGGTTTGGTTAAGGTTTGGGTATGTTGTGCATTCATTTTTGTTGAATTCTAGGAAGTCTTTATTTCTTCCTTGACCCAGGGGTGATTCAATTAAGTACTATTCAATTTCCATGAGTGTCTAGGCTTTCTGCAATTAATGTTGTTGAATTCTAACTTTAAGCCATGGTGATCCAATTAGATACAGGGAGTTATTCCAATTTTTTTTAATCTGTTGAGGTTTGCTTTGTTACTGAGTATATGGTCAATTTTAGAGAAGGTTCCAGAGGTACTGAGAACAGGGTATATTCTTTTGTGTTTGGGTGAAATGTTCTATAGATGTCTGTTAATCCATCTGTCCTCTTATTTCTCCATTAAGTTTCTGTCTGGTTGACATGCCCATTGGTGAAAGTGGGGTGTTGAAGTCTCCCACTCTTAATGTATGGGGTTTAATATGGGATTTAAGCTTTAGTAGTGTTTCTTTTACATATGTGGGTGCTCTTGTATTGGAGGCATAAATGTTCAGGATTGTGAATTCATCTTGATGGATTTTTCCTGTGATGAGTATGAAGTGTCCTTCTCTATCTCTGTTGATTGATTTTTAGTTTGAAGTTTATTTTAGATATTAAAATAGCTACACCCACTTGTTTTTTAGGTCCATTTGATTGGAAAATCTTTTCCCAACACTTTACTTTGAGGTAATGTCTATCTTTAAGGTTGAAGTATGTTTCTTGTATGCAGCAGAAGGATGGATACTGTTTTCATATCCATTCTGTTAGCCTGTGTCTTTTTATAGATGAATTGAGTCCATTGATATTAAGAGATGTTAATGAACGGTGGTTGTTAATTTCTGTTATTTCCATTGGTAGTGTTTGTGTTTCCTTCTTTGGGGTTTGCTGGTATGAAGTTATCTGTGTTTTGGGGAGTGCAGCTAGCTTCCTTGTGTTAGTTCCTTGAGTTTTCCTTCTAGCACTTTCTGTAAGGCTAGATTTGTGGATAGATATTATTTAAATCTGGTTTTGTCATGGAATATATTATTTTCTTCATCCATGGTGATTGAAAGCTTTGCTGGGTATAGTAGTCTGGGCTTGCATCCATGGTATCTTAGTGTCTTCGGTACATCTGTCCAAAACCTTCTGGCTTTCAGTGTTTCCATTGACAGGTGTAATTCTGATGGGTCTGCCTATATGTTACTTGACCTTTTTCCTGTTTAGTGTTTTGATTATTATATGGAGAGGGGACTTTCTTTGCAGCTCTTGAAATTCTTTCTTTTTTCTGTATGTTTGGTGTTTTGATTATTATAATATATATTATATTATTATTATTATTATTGATCCAGTCTATTTGGTGTTCTATAAGCTTCTTGTACCTTCATAGGCATATCCTTCTTTAGGTTGGGAAAGTTTTCTTCTATGATTTTGTTGAATATATTTTCTGTGGCTTTGAGATGGAGTTCTCTTTCTTCTATCCCTATTATTCTTAGGCTTGGTCTTTTCATGTTGACCCAGATTTCCTGGATGTTTTGTGTTAAGGATTTGTTGGATTTAACATTTTCTTTGACCAATGCATCTGTTTCCTCTACCATATCTTTAACTCCTGAGATTCTCTTCCATCTCTTGCAATTTATTAGTTATGCTTATGGTGTGAGAGGTCCTTCTGTCTATGTGTTGCTTTTATTGGTTAATGAATAAAGAAACTGCTTTGGCCTATGGCAAGGTAGAACTTAGCTAGGTGGGGAAAACTAAACTGAATACTGGGAAAAAGAAGGCAGAGAGTCAGGAGAAGCCATTTTGCCCTGCCAGAGACAGACGCTGAGGACGGAACTTTACCTGGTAAGCCACAGCCACATGGTAATGCACAGATTAATAGAAGTGGGTTAAATTAAGATGTAAGAGTTAGCCAGTGTGAAACTAGAGCTAATGGCCCAAGCAGTGATTTAATTAATACAGTTTCTGTGTGGTTATTTCAGGGCTGAGCATCTGGGAACAAATAAGTGGCCCTCTACAACAAACTGGGGCTCCAGCATGTGCTAGCTAAATCCACATAAGGCATGAGAAAGCTTGGAAAGGAATTCTAGACACAAAAGAACAGAGTTAAGCATGGCTTCCTGGTAGCCATTCTGTGGCTGTCAGCATGCCGCAGCTCCTTTAAGAAAGGTCTTCCTGATTCAGCGGTAGCAGAAGAAAAACCACATGATTTTGAAACAGGCTTCCTGGCTTTTGCTGCCAGAGCTAACTCTGGCTCTTTTGGGAGGCTGAGCATTTAAATGGAGTTTGTGAGCAAAGTGCTACAAGTGCTTAATGGCTCCACATAGACCCACTGCATACTTGGAACTGGGGCAGTGTGCACGGCTTATAGAGGCAATGAATATGCATCTACCATGCTCAACTGCCAAGCAGCCTTAGTACTTGTCACACTGCTGCTTAGTTTTTAAAGAAGTGCTTACCATTTTAAGAAGCAATCCTGGTCAGAAAAGAATTAGATACACAATAAGGACAGATTCAGACATAAAAGACCTCTAAATGAGACACAGTGTGTTTTAAAAATGTACATAGGCTTGGGAGAGAGAAGAAAAAGAGTATAGAGAATGATAAAAGGAAGTAAATAGTTTATTAAAAAAAAACAAAGTCTTTAAAGAGACAGAGTACAGTCATAGATTAAAGAAATAAAGAAAAATAAGCCACATAAAGATGGAAAATACACAGAGAGTCTGGAGTATGTATATTATTATGTTTTCTTTGAATTTTTTGACTGTGAAGGAGCTAAGTAACCAACATATACACTTTAAAGGTATCTTGTCTTCAAAATTTGGGGATAAGGATATGTTGCTTAGGAAAAGAGGTTCTCCTTTTGTTTCCACAGAAGATGAAAACCTGTGGATTAATTACAGACTAATGTGGTTTGATGGACCAAGACCCCCCAAAAAGTTGCTGAAAACACCCCCCAAAATTACTTTACCCAACAAAAAGCAAGAAGTATTTTGGAGAGAACTATGCCCAAATTCCCAAATATTGTTTATAAATGTTTGTTTACATTTAAAGTGGGATATGATATAGATATGAATAATTTGTATTGGTATGGATCTTGGTCTATTGATGTATATTTCTGCTCTTTATTAAGGTATTATAATTGTGCAGTTCATTTAAAAATGTAATGTATAATTAAGAAATATGTTAATAGATATCATCTATGAAAATCAAGCTTGTAGTCATGTTAGTTAGGTTTTCTAGATATATAGAAATATATTTCAGTTAGATAGATATTCCTTGAATCTTTCAGAGACCTTCAGAATATGGCATTTAAAATGTTTTAAGAAGTTACAACTTTTCATGACAATGAGACACATCTGTTCTTGGTAGCACCAATCTACTTCAAGAGGATGATGGGCATTGAAGAGGCTCCTTATGAAGTTTGTTAGCCATTTGGGCAAGACACTGCTCTTGCCTGGACTGCTTGACTGGATGTGCAGGACCCACAGAGAAATGACTGCTGAACTTGCCTAAAGGTGAGATGGTCCTCCAGTGTTCCTGCTACATGAAAGAGTCTGCCAGACATTTTGCAGGACACAGAAAAAAGGAACTGATGGACTTTGCCATTACAAGGCAGAACAGATCTTCAAATTTTCTGATTTGTGGAAAAGTATGCTGGATACCATGGGCCAGTAGGATGAAGATGGATGCCCACAACATTACAGAAGGACTTTGGATGACTATCCAGGCAGTGATATGTCTCTACCAATTCTCGATTTTTGGAAGTTGCTTACAATGCATTTCCTGTTTTACTGAGGTAATATTATATCCTTCTGGAGTCTTTGATGGAGTTGAAGAATAGATCATTATAATTTTAGTTTTTCTTAGTTATAATAAAAGATAAAGTAGATATAAATATTGTAACTAATTCTTGCTTAATAACTTTTTTGTATGTAATTTTACTATGTTAAAGTTAAAACATTCCTTTTTATTTAAACAGGAAAGGGGGAATGGTGTGACAGGTCCTTCTGTCTATGTGTTGCTTTATTCATTAATGAATAAAGAAACTGACTATAGCAAGGCAGAACTTAGCTAGGTGGGGAAAACTAAACTGAATGCTGGGAAAAAGAAGGCAGAGTCAGGAAAAGCCATGTAGCCCCACCAGAGACAGATGCTGGGGATGGAACTTTATCTAGTGAGCCACAGCCACATGGTGATACACAGATTAATAGAAATGGGTTAAATTAAGATGTAAGAGTTAGCCAATAAGAAACTAGAACTAATAGGCCAAACAGTGATTTAATTAATACAGTTTCTGCGTGATTATTTCAGGGCTGAGTGGCTGGGAACAAACAAGCAGCCTCCTACAACATGTTTACATCTGTAGTTCCTGTTTGTTTTCCCAGATTTTCCATTTCCAGAATTCCCTTGGTATGTGTTTTCTTTATTGACTCTATTTCAATTTTCAAATCTTGAACTGTTTGCTTCACCTGTTTGTTCTTTTTTTTTTTTAAGATATTTATTGTTTGTCTTTTCCTCCATTTCTTAAAGGGAATTTTTCGTTTCCTCTTTAAGGGTCTCTATCATCTTCAGAAAATTATATTAAGGATGTTTTCTTCTGCTTCTTCTGGGCTAGGCTGTTTAGGTCTTCCTTTTGTAGGACCACTAGGTTCAGGTGTTGCCATATTGCTCTTTAGATTGTTGAATGTATTCTTGCATTGGTTTCTACCCATCTCTTCCTACAAAGTGTGCATGTGGGGCCTGTGCTTTAGGGGGTTTCTCTTTCTCCAATTGGTGCAGGTGGGTCCTGTGGCTTGGGTGGTCACTCTTCCTCCTTGTGTAGGCAGGGCCATGCCTTTGCTAGTCACTGATGTGGCTCTGGGGGCTTTTCTCCAAGTGAAGTCAGGGCCAAAGCTCCAATGGTTGTAGGTGCAGTTGGAGATGGTTGCAGATATGGGAAGCATGCTCCCATGTCTCTGGGGTTTGGTGGTTGTGGGTAGGGCATGGGATGTTCCTCCAAGGGCTAGGGCCTGGAGAACAGGGCTGTCCACCTGGGAACCCAGACACTTACTTCTCCAGGAGCAGCCAGGACCAGTGGTCAGAGATGTGGTGGGAGATGGCTGTGGGTGTGGGGAGACTACTCCCAGGTCTCTGGGGCCTACCTAGAAGGGGGTGAGGCATAGGATGTGCCTCCAGGGCTTAGGGGCTAGAGAGCTGGGCCCTCTAGTCATGAACCCAGACACTTGCCCCTTCAAAGGCAGCTGGGGCTAAGGTTCAGGTGGTCAGAGACTGTTTTGACATTTTCTTAATTAGTGATTGATGGGGAAGGCCCAGAGCATGGTGTGTGGTGCCATCCCTGGGTTGGTGATCCTGGGTTCTATAAGAAAGCAAGCAGAGCAAGCAACAAGTTCAAGTCAGTAAGCAGCACCCTCCATGGCTTCTGAATCAGTTCCTGTCTCCAGGTTCCTGCCTTCCCTGAGTTCCTGCCATCACTGCTTTTGATGATGGACTGTTATATGGTACTGTGAGAAAAATAAACAACTTGCTTTTTAATCATGGTGTTTTATCACAGTAATAGAAACCCTAACTAATAAAGGTCAACAAACAAAGTATTCAATGTTTTATATAAAGTCAATCAGCACCGGGGGGGGGGGGAGTGGCTCACACCTTTAATCCCAGCACTCAAAAGACAGAGGCAGGTAGTTCTCCATGATGTAAAGGCCAGCCTTGTCTACAGAGTGAGTTAGGAAAGCCAGGGCTACACAGAGAAACCTTATCTCTGAAGTCAAATAGCAAACAAGTCAATCCACACACAATTATGCTTTAAATGTAACAAACTTCCATTGCAACTCTAGAGGGTTTTACATGAAATGCCACAAATTCTAAACTTACATCAAAAACTAAATGAAATGAGAATAGCTAAGATTTAAAGGTTATTCATCTTCACTATTAAATAGGGAGATAAAAAAATTAAACATCATTTTAACCACCACACTGACAAAATTAAAAAGCCTGACCACAAAACCTTAACCATGTAGTAATTAAAACAGTATACGTGATCTTTTTATTTTCTCTTCTAGACAAATGGGATGAAAACCACCATGTTCGGAGTGCAACCAGTACCACTGAGGAAACAGTGGGCGTCTAGCTTTTCCTGATGATGGAGTGATGAAAAAGGCCACCAACTGTCCAATTGAAGTTAGGAGAAAACAGTAAGCAGCTGAACAAAGTGAGCAAAACAAATAAAAACCAATGCACAATCTAATAATTGCCAGAGTTAGACAGATAAACCCAAATATTGTTGGAAGGAGAGATAAAAACCACATAATAAAGTGCCCAAATTGAATTTAAATTTTGAAAACCTAAGAAGCCAGAGGAACCCAGGCATAGTGGCACACGGCTGCAACCTAGAACTTGGGAAGTGTCTATTGTCATTATTGGTTAAGGAAATCATTGCATTTTGTCCACTATTTTCAAACTATAGAGCTTCTTCACTTATATTTATCAGCATTCTGTGGAGGCCCAAAAATGTGAGCCTATTTCCACTTTGAAGGTCAGAGAGTTTCAATTTGCTCAAGGTTGTTGCCATTCGACCCCTCCAAAGGTCAGAGAGTTGGAAGTTACTTCCGTTCCTTCAAGGTTATTATCCGTTTCTACCTCAAACAAAGGCTTCACCTAGATTTAGATCAGAGAGTTCTGCTCACGCAAGCTTAGCGTCAACAGGTGTAGCTAATATCCAGACCTTTTATTTCAGGAATAGAGAAGTAGATATGTTTCTACCCCAAACAATAGTTTAAGGATCCAACTAAGTTCCTACTCCCTTAGGGAGATAACAGTGGATTCCACCCAGAGAGTGGTTTGCCAACAGAATGTTTTGGTCTAGGGTGTAAGCGTGACTTTTTTTGTTCTAGCAACAGATTGTTTAACTAAGAATGTAGCCCACAACCCTCAATTGGTCTGTTCATTTCCTTGTGTCATATTAATGCAGTTTTTATCTTACTCCTACCTTTTGGGGTTGGGGTATATTAAGCAAATGAAAATTAAACACAGGCGATTTCAGCATTCACTGAACTCCCTCCCGGTACTGTCCTATGTTCTCTGTTTGTTATTTTCACTCGCATCTTTGCCTTCTTTACTATTTTTGCAATCCCCATGTCCTTACCCTTGTAAGTGGTATTTTGTTGAAGCTGGTCTCCAACAGCATTATACACAAAAAACAAAACTATCTCTTATACCTCTTACTGTGTATGAGTCCAAGGAACTTAACATATAAATTTTATACACCTATTGATTATGAAAAGGGAATCAGCTCAAACTCTCCCACTCTACACTCAGCACACATTGGTTGTGCTGTATCAGAAGGTGTGGGGTCTGTCCCCACCATCACACAAGTCATTTTGCAGTGAACACAAGCTAGGTGTCCTCTAAGTTCTGACGTGTTCACACTAGAACTCACAGGTTGAAGATTCGATCCCTAAGACAGTCCCTACTCCAGACCCAGCCACAATCCCAGCTACAAAGGGGTTTCCATATTCCCATCCACAAGTTCAGTTAACTTTCTAGAGGGGCTCCCAGAACTTGGGGTAACATAATGCTTACCTTGACCACTTTGTTTTTAAGGGATTGCAAGGGAGACATCCAGTTGAACATGTAGGTAGGGTGAGGGCTTGAAGAAAGTTAAGAACAAGACCCTCCATCCCTATGGAGGAGAGGTGCACCATCCTCCAAGCACATGGGTGACTTTGTTTACCTTCCTGGAAGGTATGATTGAAGGACGATCACACCAACAATGATTGGACAAAAAGGGTCTGATCTAATGCTGATGGACTGAGTGGAGAACCCAGCAAAGTCTGTCTAGATTTTTTCTTTCCAACATGCTCACAATACTCCATCCTCCTGGGTGTGGTGCTGAAGTCCCTCTGAAGTGGAAGTTGTGTGAGGTACTGTTTGACAAGGCGGGTCAGAGACTTTCTCACTGACTAGCTCCAGCCCATCCAAGTGGGACAGGATCAGCGCTCCCACAATCTGAAGAGAACTCCCAGTTTCTGTGGTACCTAAGAAGGTTTTAAAAGGCTCAGGAGGCAGAAGGCCGGAGTGCTTTTGCCTTCTGAAACCTAAAAATGATGCTTGGTGTCCCTGTAAGTTAGGAAATAACGGCTGAAAGATAGAAAGATAGATGTACACACAGGTATGCATGGATATATCCTAATTTCACAACTACCCTTAGTGACGTATAGGTTCTTGTTTTTATTTTATGTATATTAGTGCTCTATCTGCCTGCACACCAGAAGAGAGCACCCAATAGGCTCTTACAGGCAAGTCCTTCCAGGAATGTGTTACCAAAGAGTTTGAAACAGGCTTCGCTGAGCTGTGAGGGAAACCTCTCGTGTTAACACACCTCTTGAGAAGGAGGAACTAAGAGGCATGTTTTCAGCCAGAGCACAAGAGTGGGCTCCCTTGGATTTTTAAGAATATGTGTATAACTTACAGTCACCGAGCAGCAGGAAGGTGAGCTTTGTGTGTGGGCAAGGATGGCTTTCTGGGAGGACGTGGGGTCTGCCCTCTGAGGGTCTGAGCTGAGCTGCAGGTGGACTGGCGAGGAGGCGGGGCCTGAAGAGGCTGCCCCAGGAGGAGGCGGGGCCAGCGGGCGGGCCGTATTGAGGAAGGGCGTGGCCGAGGAACCGAGGGCGGGGACTGAACGGGGTCGCCTGGGTCTGCGCCCGCCCACACCGCGGGCCGCGGGCCTGAGCCCGGCTTTTCCCAGGGCCCGGAGCGCGGCGGGGACGCCGGGACCGGAAGCAGCAGTGGGATGCGGCTGACGCGGACGCGCCTGTGCTCGCTGCTCGTCGCCCTGTACTGCCTCTTCTCCATCTACGCCGCCTACCACGTCTTCTTCGGGCGCCGTCGCCGGGCGCCGGGCGGGACCCCCCGGGGCTCCAGGAAAGCGGCAGCGAAGGAGAGGCGCGGCCGAGGTAGGGAGGGCTGCGGGCCTACGGCTCGCGCTGGGATCCCCGGGCCCTCGGGCGTCCTTCCTCCTCAGCCCGGAGCCAGCCCGGGCTCGGATTGGGGGCTCTTCCCACGCAGGGGACGAGCTCCCCAGCTGCCCCGAGACTGTGGCGTGCACGCTTTTAAAGCACGGAGCAGTCCCCGCTCCGCCTCAAGGGCCAGAGTTGCGGTAACGCTGCGGGCGAGCAGCAAGTCACCGCTGAGGCTAAAGCCGCTCTTCCCGTGGTCATAAAGCACGCTCCTTTCTAGTCATGTGATTGCAGAAGGCTGTGCTCTCTATTCCCAGCTGGTATTTTGACTTGTTTTGGAATAGCGGACCTTTTTAACCCCCTTCCCACCCCCACTCAGAATTCTTGCACAGTTGTGTTATGACATTGGTGAAGACAGCGCGCTAAAGATTTACTAATAGTTTACTTACATAAAACCCGTAAACAACTCCAGAACTGAAACGTGTGACTTGATATGTTTTCTGCGGGTATTTCTAAAGGTTTGCGGGGAAGACATACTTGTCCTATCTCCTGTTAAAAATTTTAAAGTCTTTGGGGTTGGAGAGATGGCTCAGTGGTTAAGAGCATTGACTGCTCTTCCAGAGGTCCTGAGTTCAATTCCCAGCAACCATATAGTGGCTCACAACCACCGGTAATAAGATCTGGTGCCAACTTCTGTCTGCAGGGACACATGCAGGCAGACCATTGTATACATACTAAATCTTTATTAAAAAAAAATTTTAAATCTTTAACAGAGATGGTTCAATTAAAAGATATTGGTTTCTTTTTTTCATGTATGCCTCGAATTCGATTGTCTCTGAAACTAGTTCACTCTGGTATCTCATTCAAATGACTTGACTTTGTATAAGCAGTTATTCCTCAGTGGTAAACGCAGTCACTTTCTTTAAAACAGAGCAGTCTGCCCTGGAGAGTGAAGAATGGAATCCGTGGGAAGGAGATGAAAAAAGCGAGCAGCAACACAGAATTAAAACTGGCCTGCAAATATTAAATAAATCCACCAAAGAAAAACTAGAGCACAGAGTACAAATCTGGGGCAAAGCTGCCATTGGTAAGTTACCGCATAGTGGGGAAGTCTGGTAAGGCCATGTACAGTGTGGACCATACGGGTGCCACATTTGCTAGAAAATGGATTTTATTGTTTAATGAAGACATTTTACCTTTACTAGGAATGTCATTGCCTTTCCCCTTAGGTAACAAGAATACAAATACTCTCCTATTGGTTATTTGCTTTCATTGGTAGATACAAAGTAGACTGGGTGTCCAGTAAGGGGATTCGGTATATAGCTGATTAAACTATAACATATGCAATGCCCTGAGCTCAATCCCAGCAGCAAAAATAAATAAATAAGCAAAAACCTTGTTCACAGGGGCTGCCTTATCAGGAATCTAGTGTTGCAGGATGTACATTATGCTCAGAGCGTGAGGCCGTTGTTGATTGAGATTGTGTGTGTGTATAAATATGTATGTTTACAGTGTACAACATTGGTAGGTTGATAAACATTTGCTTTGTGAAATTGTCAGCAGGCTATCCATCATATAACATACTTATTTTTGGTGAGAGCATTTCAAATTTAGTTTCTCACAATACTATACAATATAGTATTAATAAGTATAATCATGATCCTATACATTAGCTCTCCAGAATTCATCCTGTGTTAATGAGACCTTATACCATCTGACTGACATTTCCTCATTTTACATAATCCCTCTTATTCCTGCTTTTATGGCTTTTGAACATGAATGGGACTTATGTATAGTGAGCGATACAATTAATAGCAAGTACAAGATGAGAAAAGGGTAAATAGCATAGTGCCTGGCTGGTGGTATTTCATAAATTTATTTATGATTAGTTACAAAAATATATCTTGAAGATTACTACTGAGCTCTGAGCTTCACACAGCTTTACCTGGATTTGTAGTGACTCAATTTTAATCGTTTTCAGGGGTTTCCTGATGGTTCTTCTGTTGTCGTTGAATTTTAAACTAAGTACTGATTTCTTCCTCTAAAACTCCATATTCTCATTCTACTCTGAATTGTACGTATCAGTGGATTTTCATGATTTTAGACTTCTTGGTCCAGTGAGCATCATAGTGGCCCTTGAGCTACCAGACACTCCTTTCGTCGGCATGTGCCCCTATGGTTACAACAGACTGTTACAGAATTCCTGTTAAAGGGGAGAAATGGGCGTAACTGAGGCAGATTCCATGAGACTTTTCTACCTAGAGTAGTCGCGGCTCCAGTCTTTGCAGCCGTTCTCCCATGTGTTTGCCGCTCGATAGACTTATCAGCCTTTCCTGCTGCTAGAATTTTTGAGCCAAATGGACTTCATTCATTTCAACAATTGGTCTAGGTTGGCAGGATACTGATAACGTATCGTTTTTTAATACTTTAAAGATCTTTTGTGCATTGTCACAAGAGTTCAGTCTGTCAGGAATAGAACTCCCCCACATTTCTTTCCTGGGCAGTCACTTCTCTATTTCTGGCATCTGCCGAGGTGGCTAAGGAGAGCCACAAATCACATGCATAATCTCTTCCAACAGCCTCTTATGCACATGAATATTTTGATTTTCTTTGGATTTAATTTTGGTACACACCTTTAATCCCAGCCCTCCAGAGGCAGAGGCAGGCAAATCTCTGTGAGTTCGAGACCTGCCTGGTCTAAAAAAAGCAAGTTTCAGGACAGCCAGGGCTCCTCAGAGAAACCCTGTCTCAAAAAGCAACAAAAACAAAACAAAACATATTGAATAGTTCAAAACTTTCCCACTATCAAATGCTGCTATGTTATTACTTAACAGTTTATCTCTCAGTCTTTCTTTCCTCTTGTATTTTACTATAATCATAAAAGGGAAAAAAAAACAGACATTCAATACTTTGGATAGAAATCTCTTCAGAGACACACCCAAATCACCAATTATAAATTCTGCATTACACATCTATACCAATGGGGCACAGCTTGGCTAAGTTTGTAGCTCTTCTACAGCACAGTTCTCTGTCCTCATTTCTAATAACACAGTCTTCATTTCCTTCCATGCCCTGCCTACCTTTACCATGCACATTCTACCAGCAGTCAGCCTGTGACAGTCTGCATGTACTAGAGACAGTGTAGGCTTTCTCTCCTGTGTCCTCAGCCTGTGACAGTCAGTGTGTACTAGAGACAGTGTAGGCTTTCTCTCCTGTGTCTTCACCCTCACCTGAGCCCTCCTCACTGAATGAACCATGAGCATCTGCATTTCTCTGCACTCTGAGGCATTCTAATCTAATCTTTGTTAAAAGTCATACTCTTCCAAATTCTTCCAGCCACCCCCCCTTTTCCTATTTCAAAGACACTTCCACACTTTTAACTATTTGCTACAGAAGCACTTCACTTCCTGATACCATGTTCTGCCCATATAACACATAGTTTTCTATGACTGCTCTCACCGATACTACAAAAACTACCACATTTCATAATTCATAACTACAACTTTATTTCCTGCCTTTCTCGAGGGAGGCATCTCAGGTGTCTCTGGAAGGCTTCGCCATCTCGGCACCTTAGTCACAGTGAGATACTTGCTGTGTAAGATAGTGTTCACAGGCTCTAGAGATTACGATGTGGACGTGGGGAGGCAGGGAATTATTCAGCCTTACACATTTGGAAGCTTTATCTGATTGCCGAAATTTTAAAACTGGTTGTTAGGGTGACTTTAGTAACATGGCATAATGGAAGTGGAACAAAATGCATCTTTCAGTATAACTGACACCATGTTCTCAGGTGCTGTATGACTCCATATTACTATTACCTCATGCCGACTGCTGATCTTGTCCACTCTTAACACTTTCGTTCAGATGAAACATCATGGTTGTCCTCAGGAGAAAAGATGAAGTGTCATTTGTCTGCAGAGGGGATCATGCATTCAAGGATGTCTGTTCAAATGGGGAGGTAATATCCCCTCGACATACTGAATGTTTTGGTTCATACTGATGAGTTCCTCTGGCTTCAGCACAAAAAGTTTAGTCCCTCAGTTACGATGGTAACTTAATTCTAATGATGGTAATTTAGTTTATGATATAAACTTTTCTTCAGAATATTTGGGCAGTAAGGGTTCAGTAGCATTAGGGCTTCCTCAGTATAAAGTAAAAGATTCTGTTGTCTTTGCTACAACCCACTTTTACTGCCTACAGCCACTCAAGTCTCGTACAGTTAGTTGCAGTATTGACGACTGAGGTTTTGCTTGGCAGGACTGCCTGCCAGCTGATCATGGCAGGCAGCTTCTAGTCCAGATAGAAAGGAACAAAGCATGTTTCTCAGACATACGCAAATGGATAAGGCAGCAGATGTTTCTCTTTTTCTTCTTTCATTACCAGGTTTGTATCTCTGGGAACATATTTTTGAAGGTACTCTTGATCCTCCTGATGTGACTGCTCAGTGGAGGGAAGGACAGTCAATTGTAGGAAGAACACATTACAGGTATCAATTAGACAACATTAACCCTGGGTTGCTGTGTGATGTTTTATGTAACTATTGGAAGAAAATACACATTTATATATCATTTCCATTTCAACTAGGGAAAAATAACAGAAATCTTGTGAATATGTGTTCTTAGTTCAAGCTTCATTAAACATTTTTATATTAAATTTGACATTACAAAATAATTTTGGAGGGAGGAAATGTGCCTCGTGGCACAGTGGTAGAGAACTTGCCTACCATGTGCAAGGCCCTGGGTTCTGTCCCCAATACTGAGAAAAATTAAGTTTTGGGGAGTCTTATTTCTGTTTTGTTTTTAGCAGGTGATTTGGAAAGCTTCATGATAAATGAATACTTAATGTTCTGTGCCTTGGAGGACTAATATGTAAACAAGTATGCTTTCATGATTTTCTTTTCATTAGTAGCTATGTTAGCCTTGTAATATCCAGATAGAATCCAACTTTGCTTTGTTAAAACATTTTATGTCATATCTACTATGATTTATTTAATGATACAGATTCCCAGTTTTTGCAAAATTCAGGACTGTTTCTGTTTTGATTTTTAAATTCTGTAAAAGTAATTCATTAGAAGTTTTACTTTAATTTACCTATCACTATTTAATTTCTTTATTGTTAAATAGAATTAACATGACTTTAATTATGGAAATCACAATTTTGTCATGAAAGTACTATTTTCATTTTTATTTTTACTGAAATAAACATGATTTGTTTTTGCATGTTTACTTCCTGTGACAATTGTGTGTTGGGGCAGGTGTCAATAAGAGAGTCTGGTTTTTATTACAAAGCCATTATTTTCCCACAACCTTGGGCATTCTTTGTTAGGAACTATAGACCCTGTTTGTTTTCAATTAAATGTTTTATTTAATGTTAGTACATGAATATAATGTGTTTGGGTCCAGTTCAACCTGCATTTCCTACCCTCCAGTTCCTTCTCCATACAACTCCACCAGTTTCCCTGCTGACTTCATGTTCACATGCGTGCACATACACTCTCAATGTCTGTCTTTGTGTGTCTCTGTCTCTCTCATTCTCTTGCTCTCTCTCTAATACCCACCAAGTCCATTTAATGATGCCCATATGTGAGATCATCTCCTGGAGCATGGTAGCTTCTCAGCCCAAACCCCTGAAGAAAATGGCTCTTTCAGTCTCTCTCTCTCCCCCTCCCTCTTCTCCCCTTTTTCTCTCCCCTGCAAGTAGCAACTGCTAGTAGTTGTGTTTTTTCTTACTATTTTTTATTATTATTTAATTGAAATTTTACATACCAATTCCTGTTCCCACTCCCTTCTCTCCTCCCGCTCCCTCTGCCTTTCCCCACCCTCCATCCACTCTTCAGAGAGGGTAAGACTTCCCATAGGGAGTCAGCAAACTCTAGCACAGGGCTTTGAAGCAGGACCAAGGCCCTCCCTACTCTATCTAGGCCGAGCAAGGTATCACTCCAAAGAGAATGAGCTCCTGAAAGCCAGTTCAAGCACTAGGGATAAACCCTGGTCTCGCTGCCAGTCTACCCCAGCCATACAACTGTCACCCACATTCAGAGGGCCTAGTTTGGTCCTATGCTGGTTCCCCCACTGTCAGGCCAGAGTCAGTGAGCTCTCACTAGCTCAGATAAGCTGTTCAGAGGGTATCCCCATCATGGTCTTGGCCCCTTTGCTCATGTTAACGCTCCTCCCTTTCTTCAACTGGACTTTGGGAGCTCAGTCCAAAGTTCCCCTGTGGATCTCTGTGACTGCTTCCATCAGTTGCTGGAAGAAGGTTCTGTGATGACAATTAAGGTAGTCATCAATCCGATTACAGGGCAAGGCTGTTCGGGCACCCTCTCCACTATTGCTTAGGGTCTTACCTGGGGTCATCCTTGTGGATTCCTGGGAATTTCTCTAGAGCCAAGTTTCTTGCTTACCCCATAATGGCTCCCTCTATCAAGATACCTTTTTTCTTGCTCTCCTTCTCTGTCTTTCCCCAGTCTTGACCATCCCATTCCCTTATGTTTTCCTCCCCTTTCCCTTCTCCCCTTCCCCTCCCTTCTAGCCTCCTTTCTCCCCCCACCCCACACTCACAGTTTTCTCAGGAGATCTTGTCTATTTTCTCTTCCCAAGGGGATCCATGTATGTTTCTGCTAGGGTTCTTCTTGTTACCTAGCTTCTCTAGACTCATGGACTATATATAGGCTTGTTATCCTTTGCTTTATGTCTAATATCCACTTATGAGTACATACTGTGCTCATCTTTCTGGGTCTGGGTTACCTCACTCAGGATGGTTTTTTTCTAGTTCCATCCATTTGTATGCAAATTTCAAGATGTCATTGTTTTTTAACCACTGAGTAGTACTCCATTGTGTAAATGTACGTTTTCTTTATCCATTCTTTGGTTGAGGTACATCTAGGTTGTTTCCAGGTTCTTGCTATTACAAATAATGCTGCTATGAACATAGTTAAGCAAATGTCCTTAAAGTATGATTGAGCATCCTATTATATACCCAAGAGTGGTATTGCTGGGTCTTGAGGTAGATTGTTTCCTAATTTTCTGAGAAACCTCCATACTAATTTCCAGAGTGGCTGTACAAGTTTGTACTACCACCAGCAATGGAGTAGTGTTCCCCTTACTCTGTATCCTCTCCAGCATAAGCTAACATTAGCGTTTTTGATCTTAGCCCTTCTGACTGGTGTAAGATGGTATCTCAGAGTCATTTTGATATGCATTTCCCTGATGGCTAAGGATGGTGAGCATTTCCTTAAGTGTCTTTCTGCCATTTGAGATTCTTCTGTTGGGAATTCTCTGTTTAGATATGTGCCTCATTTTTTAATTGGATCATTCGGTATTTTGATATCTAGTTTCTTAAGTTCTTTATATATTTTGTAGTTCAGTCCTCTATCCCATGTGGAATTGGTAAAGATATTTTCCCATTCTGTAGGCTGCCATTTTGTGTTACTGACTGTCCTTTGCCTTACAGAAGCTTCTCAGTTTCAGAGGGTCCCATTTATTAATTGTTGCTCCCAAAGTCTGTGCTACTGGTGTTATATTTAGGAAATGGTCTCCTGTGCCAATATGTTCAAGGCTACTTCCCATTTTCTCTTCTGTGAGGTTCAGTGTGGCTGGATTTATGTTGAGGTTTTTGATCCATTTGGACTTGAGTCTTGTGCATGGAAATAGATATAGATCTATTTCCATTCTTCTACATGTTGACATACAGTTTTGGCAGCACCATTTGTTGAAGATGCTTTCTTTTATCCATTGTATAATTTTAGTTTCTTTGTCAAAAATCAGATATTCATGGGTATGTGGATTAGTATCAGGATCTTCAATTTCATTCCATTGGTCCACCTGTCTTTTTTTTTTTTCCAGTACCAAGCTGTTTTCATTACTATAACTCTATAGTAGAATTTGAAGTCAGGGATTGTGATGCCTCTGGAAGTTCCTTTATTATACAGGGCTGTTTTGGCTATTTGGGGTTTTTTGGTTTTCTGTGTGAAGTTGAGTATTGTTCTTTTGAAGTCTGTGAAGAATTGTGCTGGGATTTTGATGGGGATTGCATTGAATCTGTAGATTGCTTTTGGTAAGATTGCCATTTTTATTATGTTGATCCTACCTGTCCAAGAGCATGTAAAATCTTTCCATTTTCTGGTGTCTTCCTTCATTTCTTTCTTCAAAGACTTAAAGTTCTTGTACAGGTCTTTCACTTCTTTGATTAGTGTTACTCCAAGATATTTTTTGTTATTTGTGGCTGTTGTGAATGGTGATGTTTCTTTGATTTCTTTCTCATCACCTTTTTTGTATACAGGAGGGCTACTGATTTTTCTGAGTTGATCTTGTATCCTGCCACATTACTGAGGTTGCTTACCAGCTGTAGAAGTTCCTTAGTCGAATTTTTGTGGTCACATATATATACTATCATATCATCTACAAATAAAGTTTGACTTCCTCTTTTTCAATTTGTATCCCCCTGATCTCCTTTTGTTGTCTTACTGCTCTAGCCAGAACTTCAAAAACTATGTTGAATAGATATGGAGAGAGTAGACAGTCTTGTCTGATTTTAGTGGAATCACTTTGAGTTTCTCTCCATTTAATTTGATGTTGGCTGTAGGCTGGCTGTATATTGCTTTTATTATGTTCAGATATTTTCCTTGTATCCCTGATCTCTCCAAGACCTTTATCATGAAGGGGTGTAAAGTTTTGTCGAAGGCTTTTTCAACATCTAATGAGATGATCATACGTTTTTTTCTTTCCATTTATTTATATGGTGGATTAAATTGGTAGATTTTCCTATGTTGAACCATTCCTGCATCTGAGGAATGAAGCAAATCTGATAATGGTGGATGATTTTTGTGATGTGTTCTTGGATTCAGTTTGCCAGTATTTTTTTGAATATTTTTGTATCAATGTTCATGAGGGAGACTGATCTGTAATTCTCTTTCTTAGTTGAGTCTTTGTGTGGTTTGGCTATCAAGGTAACTGTAGGTTCATAAAAAAGAGTTTGGTAATGTTCCTTCTGTTTCTATTGTGTGGAACAATTTGAGGAGTATAGGTAGTAACTCTTCTTTGAAGTTCTAGTAGAATTCTGCACTAAAACCACCAAGCCCTGTACTTTTTTTTTTAGTTTTATTTGTTGATTTGGTTTGGTTGGTTTTTTGTTGTTGTTTTGGCGGGTTTTTTTTTGGGTTTTTTGTTTGTTTGTTTTTCAAGGCAGGGTTTTTCTGTAGCTTTGGAGCCTGTCCTGGAACTAGCTCTTGTAGACCAGGCTGGCCCCGAACTCACAGAGATCTGCCTGCCTCAGCCTCCTGAGTGCTGGGATTTGGGAGACTTTAATGACTGCTTCTATTTCCTTAGGGCTTATAGCTCTATTTAAATTGTTCATCTGGTCTTGATTTGAGTTTGGTATGTGGTGCCTGTCCAAAAATTCACCATTACTTTTAGATTTTTCAATTTTGTGGAGTTTAGGTTTTCAGAGAATAACCTTATGTTTCTTTTTGTATTTCCTCAGTGTCTGTTATGTCCCCCTTTTCATTTATGATTTTGTTAATTTGGATATTCTCTCTTTGCTTTTTGGCTAGTTTGGATAAGTGTTTGCCTATCTTGTTGATTTTCTCAAAGAACCATGTCTTTGTTTTATCGATTCTTTTTATTGTTTTCTTTGTTTATATTTTATTGATTTCAGCCTTCAATTTGATTATTTCCTGTCATCTACTCCTGGGTGAGTTTGCTTCTTTTTGTTCTAGAGCTTTCAGGTGTGCTATTAAGTCTCTAGTGTGAGATGTCTTCACTCTCTTTATGTAGGCACTGTAAATGGAAACTGCTCATTCGTTTCCTGAACACCCAGACCTGAATAATCACACAGAAATTATTAATTACAACATTGTTTGGCTAATAGCTTAGGCGTATTTCTAGATAGCTCTTACATTTTAAATTAACCCATTTCTATTAATCTGTGTACGAGGCTGTGGCCTACCAGTAAGTTTCTGGAGTCCTTCTCCTTTGGCAGCTACATGGAGTCTCCTTGAGTCAGCCTACTCTATATATCTTTGTTCAGATTTCCTACCTGGCTTTATTCTGCCGTGCAATAGGCCAGAGCAGTTTCTTTATTGACCAATGGTAATAAAACATATTCAACGCATATAGAGGGTAATACCACATCATCTCCTCTTTTCTGTCTAAATATAAAGCAAAGTTTTAACTTTAACATAGTAAAATTACATATAGCAAAACAAGTATCAAGCAAGAAATAAAGTTACAATATTTCTTTGTCTAAAGTTTCATATCTAATTTATCTTTTATCATAACTAAGGAAAACTATAATTATCTGTCTTCAAATCCATCAAAGACCCCAGAAGGATATAATATTACCTCAGTAAATAGGAAGTGCATTATAAGTAACTTCCAAAACTCTAGAATTAAGAGCGACATCTCACTGCTGGGACAGTCACCCAAATTTCTTCAGTAATGTTGGGGCATCCACTTTTAGCCTACAGGCCCATGGTATCAAGCAGACTATTCCATGAAGCAGGAAATTTCAAAGGGTGTTTCACCTATATTGGAAGTTTGTCAGTCACTTTCTTCTGTGTCCTGCAGAATGTCTGGCAGGCTCTTTCATGAAGCAGGAACCCTGAAGGACCAACCCGTCTTTTGGAAATTTCAGCAGTCACTTTTCTGTGGGTCCTGCATGTCCAGTTCATACAGCATACCATTAAGCAGTCCAGGCAGGAGCAGTTTCTTGCCCAAATGGCCACCCTTGTCAAATTGAGGGCAAATTCCATAACTAGCTTCTTCAGTGTCCATCAACCACTCTAAAGTAATTGGTGCTGCCAGAAGCAGACATGTCTCATGGTCGAGAAAAGTCTAAATTCTTAAAATCTTTTAAATGCCATGTTTTGTAGGTCTTTGAAGTATTGAAGATTATCTACCTGAAATGTACCTCTGTATATCTAGAATACCTAACTAACATTGACTACTATAAATGACTATTAATCTGAAATTGTTAATTATACATTATATTTTAAAATGAGCTGTATAAACACAATGCCTTAAACAAGAGTAGAAATATACACATAATATAATAGACCTTAAATATGTATCAATAGACCAAAATCCATACCAATGTAAAGTATTCATTTCTGTATCATATCCCCCTTTAAATGAAAACAAACATTTATAAACAATCATTTTGGTAGTTTTCTTCAAACTGATCCCTCTTGTTTGTATTTTTAGGGTTCATGGAGACCTTTGGGGAATCTTGTTCCATCAAACTATATTAGCCTGGGTAGAATTC
Organism: Ondatra zibethicus; assembly: GCA_004026605.1. Lineage (NCBI taxonomy): Eukaryota > Metazoa > Chordata > Mammalia > Rodentia > Cricetidae > Ondatra > Ondatra zibethicus. Next base: position 23,830 of record PVIU01021740.1, read on the forward strand.
ACAGATTCCCATCCTCTGTGGAAACAAAAGTAGAACCTCTTTTCTAAAGTAACATATCCTTAAACTCAAATTTTAAAGTCAAGATACCTTTAAAATATATATCTTGGTTTAGCTTAGCAGCCAGTACAATGAAATGTCTCTCTGTACTTAGCTCATTCACATTCAAAAGACTCAAAGAAAACACAATAATGTATATAATCCAGGCTCTCTGTTATTTTCCATCTTTTACATGGCTTTTTAATATTACTTTTACTGTCTTCTTAAAGATTTTCTTCTATTTTTTAAACTATGTCTTTTTATAACTGTCTATACTCTTTTTTTCCTCTCTCTCCCAAGCCTACGTACATTTTTTAAACATACTGTGATCCGTTCAGTGGTGTATTTCTGTCTGACTCTATCTTTAGTGCATATCTGTAATCCCTTTTTGATCATTGTTTTAAACTATTAAACAGACATGGCTAGGACCAGAGCAGCCACATTTGGCTGTGTAACATGAGGGCCTGCTAGTTGGGGTTTCCATCCTGTCCAGTTCCCACAGCCAGGAAGTCCCAAGGAAAATCATACAAAGTGTACATTAGGTTATAAACTGATTGGCCCATTAGCTCAGGCCTCCCATTAGCTCTTGTAGCTTATATTAACCCATTATCCCTATCTATGTTAGCCACATGGCTCAGTACCTTTCTCAGCGGGGCAGGTCACTTCCTGCTTCTTCGGTGGTCCAGGCAGGAGTGCCCAGGGAGCTTCCTGCTTCCCAGAATTCTCCTGTTCTCCTTGCTCCGCCTCTACTTCCTGTCTGGTTGTCCCACCTATACTTCCTGCCTGGCCAATCACCGTTTATTTAAAACATGATTGACAGAATACAGACAATTCTCCCGCACCATGGCTCTTGGTTCCACCCTGCTCGACTTTCCAACATGGCAGAGGTCTGTTTACTACCAGCTCTGGGAGCCATGTTTACCACCCCAACTCTGGGAAGCAGTTGGCCCATGCTGCCCTAAGTAACTTGCAGCACACTGCCCACAAACCCCATTCAAGTGCTCTGTAACAGGACCTCCTGAAAGATCCAGAGCCATTCTTACCACCAGCATGAACGAGGAAGCCATATCTTAAAGAAGACGCATAGTTTTTGCTACTAATGCTGAGTCAGGAAGCCTTCTTTTAAAGGAGTTGTACCTCTACTCGCTACCAGCAAATAGAGCCTATCTGAAAATATACTGCTACCAAGAAGTTTCAATTGACTCCTGTTTTTGTGTGTCTAGAAACCCCTTTTTTTTTAAAATAAACTTTTTAGGACTTATGTGGATCCATGCACAATGGTGGGTGGCATTTTATAAACGGAGACTGCTTGTTGGTTTCCTGGCCACCCAGACCCAAATAATCACACAGAAACTATTAATTACACCACTGTTCGGCCAACAACTTAGGCATATTCCTAACTAGCTCTTACATCTTAAATTAACCCATTTCTATTAATCTGCATCACCATGAGGCTGTGGCTTACCAGTAAGGTTCCAGCATTCTTCTCCTTCAGCAGCTACATGGGGTCTTCCTTGACTCTGCCTACTTTTTCTCTATATCTCTGTTCAGATTTCCATAGGCCAAAGTAGCTTCTTTATTAATTAATGGTAATAAAGCATATTCAGTGCCTACAGAGGGGAATCCCACATCAAGGCACTTAGTGTTATGAACTTTCCTCTTAGCACTACTTTCGTAGTGTCCCATTTGTTTGGGTATATTGTGCATTCATTTTCATTAAATTCTAGGAAGTCTTTAATTTCTTTCTATTTCTTCCTTGACTCAGAGGTAGTTCAATTGAGCACTGTTCAGTTTCCATGAATTTGTAGGGTTTCTACAATTAGTGTTGTTGTTAAATTCTAACTTTAAACCATGATGATCTGATAAGATACAGGGGGTTATTCTAATTTTTTTTATCTGTTGAGGTTTGCTTTGTTACCAAGTACATGGACAATTTTAGAGAAGGTTCCATGAGGTACTGAGAAGAAAGTATATTCTTTTGTGTTTGGGTGGAATGTTCTATAGATGTCTGTTAATCCATATGTCCTCTTATTTCTCTGTTAAGTTTCTGTCTGGTTGATCTGCCCATTGGTGAGAGTGGGGTGTTGAAGTCTCCCACTATTACTGTGTGGGGTATAATGTGGGTTTTAAGCTTTAGTAGTGTTTCTTTTACATATGTGGGTGCTCTTGTATTTGGGGCATAGATGTTCAAGATTTAGACTTCATCTTGATGGATTTTTTTCCTGTGATGAGTATGAAGTGTCCATCTCTTCTGATTGATTTTAGTTTGAAGTTTATTTTGTTAGACATTAGGATAGCTACACCCACTTGTTTCTTAGGTCCATTTGATTGGTAAATCTTTTCCCAACCCTTTACTCTGAGATAATGTCCATCTTTAAAGTTGAGGTGTGTTTCTTTTTATGATTGATTTTTATTGAGCTCTACATTTTTCTCTGTTCCCCTCCCTGCCTCTCCCCTCTCCCCTTCAATCCTCCCCCTGAGGTATGTTTCTTGAATACAACAGGATGGATTCTTTTTTTGTATCCAATCTGTTAACCTGTACCTTTTTATAAACAAATTGAGTCCATTAATACTAACAGATATGAATGACCAGTGATTGTTAATTCCTGTTATTTTTCATTGGTAGTGTTTGTGTGTTTTCCTTCTTTGGGGTTTGCTGGTATGAGCTTATCTGTTTTTATGGGTGCAGCTAACTTCCTTGGGTTGGTTTTCCTTCTAGTGCTTTCTGTAAGGCTGGGTTTGTGGATAGATATTGTTTAAATCTGGTTTTGTCATGGAATATCTTGTTTTCTCCATAGATGGTGATTGAAAACTTTGCTGGATATAGTTGTTTGGGTTTGCAGCCATGGTTTGTTAGTGTCTGCAGCACATCTGTCCAGGACTTCTTTGCTTTCAGGGTTTCCATTGAGAAGTCAGGTGTAATTCTGTAGGTGCCTTTATGTGTTACTAGTCCTTCTTCCTTTACAGCTCCTAGTCTTCTTTCCTTACTCTGTGTGTTTACTGTTTTTATTATGTGGTGAGGGGACTTTTTTTTTAGTCCAGTCTGTTTGGTGTTCTGTAAGCTTCTTGTACCTTTATAGACTTTTTTAGTTTGGGAAAGTTTCCTTTTATGATTTTGTTGAATATATTTTCTGTGCCTTTGAGCTAGAGTTCTTCTTTTCATGGTGTCCCAGATTTTCTGGATGTTTTGTGTTAGAAATTTGTTGGATTTAACATTTTCTTTGACAGATGAATCTATTTCCTCTATAGTATCTTCAACACTTAAGATTCTCTCTTCTATTGCTTGTATTTTGTTGATTATGCTTACATCTATAGTTCCTGTTTGTTTATCCAGATTTTCCATTTCCAGAATTCTCTTGGTTTGTATTTTCTTTATTGCCTCTATTTCAGTTTTCAAGTCTTGAACTGTTTGAACTATTTGCTTCACCTGTTTGTTTTTTCTTGGTTTTCTTGGGTTTCTTTAAGATATTTATTAATTTCTTCCAATTTTTTGTTTTTCTTTTCCTCCATTTTTTAAGGGAATTTTTCATTTCCTCTTTAAGGGTCTCTATCATCTTCTTAAAATTATATTTAAGGTCATTTTCTTCTGCTTCTTCTGGGTTAGGATGTTCAGGTCTTTCTGTTGTATGACTCCTGGGTTCTGGTGCTGCCATGTTGCTTTTCATGTTGTTGAATGTATTCTTGCATTGGCACCTCCCCTTTCCTCCCTCCAATTGGTGCAGGCAGTGTCTTTCAGTGTCTTTGCCTCTTCATCCAATCTTGCAATCAGTGTCTGTGTCTCAGGGAGCCATTGAGGTCTCCAGGGATGGGTGGGTTTGGGAGTGGATTAGAACTTTTAAATTATAGGGTTTGATTGATGGGGGGGCGTTGTTGGAGTAGCCTACCTGCTGGCTGGCTAGTGAATCTGAGGTGGGGGGAGGGGCCAGGGTTTTGCCCTGGGGCCTAGAGACTGGGCTGTCCAGCTGGGGAGCTAGCTGGTCACTCACCTCTTGGTCCACTCTGAGTAATCGCCGTCTGCCTCAGGGAACCACTGAGGTTGCAGGGGATGGGTGGGCTTCGCTACTTGTGTTTGTTTGAGAAACGGTTTCTCCTAGGAGTTCAATGATTAGGATAGGCTGATTGGACAGTGAGACCCAGGGATATACCTATCTCTATGTTATATCTAACTTTTTACATTGATGCAAGGAATTGAACTTTTGTCCTCATGCTTGTAAGGCAAACACTTTACCAACTAAGCAACCTCCGTAACCCCTCATTACACAAATCTTCTCAAAGGAGTCAAAGAGTAAGCAGATATTTATAGTGGTTACTCTAATCTCTTTGTAGGTCATATATATACTCCTAAACTTTACAGTCTTTAGATTTCACTGTTAGAAAGTAAATGTGTGGCTGGCTGTGGACCTCGGGGGTAGGAAGGCAGTTCTGGAATGTGCAAAGCTCTGGGTTCAATTGCCAGTAAAAAAAAAAAAGTGAATGCCTATTATGTGCATAAATTGATCTCTGTATTTGTATTTGAACAGTAAACATGTCAGTAGACTTAAGCTAATAGCAGTCCTACTACATTAAGTGGAAGATTACTACAAAGTCATAAGTAGCATCCTTAAACTTATATTTATGTGGTGTTGCCACAGTGATAAAAAAAGAATTAAGTAAACACTGTTAACTCCCAAGAAAGGCTAAGCCCCAGTGTACCCCTTCTGAAATTTTTATGCAAGATTTTGTGTTATCATCAAAAAACTTCTATTTCCTCTTAGAGAACTTTGTATTTAAGTACTGTAACAGATTTTCAAAATATCTTATTAAGCAATGAAAAATCATATATAATTTATCCAAAATTAACAAATTCTTGAAATTGCAAATTCTAAGTTCAATCAAGTTATGTAAGTGCTAACTTAAATAAATTCCAAAAAATGTATTGTTTGCACAGTCGTTCGGGATTTAAATGATTTCTCTGGGGTTATTATGTTGAAGTATTTACTCTGAAGACATTTTGAGATAAGCAGTAGAAAAAAATATATTGAAAATTATGAGTTCTGATGCTTAGACATATGCTAAGTTACCTACAGGGGTAAATTACCTTTCAGAATATTACACATGAGCTCTTTAGCTATGATTATTTTTCAGCTAATAAATTTTCATGATAGATGTTTCAATGATAACCTTCATTAATAAAGCATAGTATTCATCCTGCATATTATACTAAGTTATACATAAGTCTTATTTTATAATGTTAATGTGTTAGTAGGAAAATTCAGCAATTTTCATAATTTCATGCTTTAAATGCAGTAGCAAGGAGCTCATTTAGTAGAAGGCTTTACTAAAATGCAGACTCTAGGCTTAGCTCCAACACCATATAGACGGGGAGTGATGGCACACTTTATTCCTGGCACTCGGAAGGAGGATCAGAAGTTCAAGGAAAAATGAGGACATCCATGGTCATCTCCCTTAATGACATCTCAGACGTCCTTTACCCGTTCTCAGTCAGAGCCTTTAACCATCCTGAGTGCTCTGTGTGGTAATCTTTCCTAGTCCTAGGTATACATTCCCCACATCCGTGCACTCCATCTTTGTCTCCTAAGACTGTTCTTTCTGGGACTGCCTTTCTTTCCTTGTTCTCCACCTGCTCTCATTTCCTTTTTGTCCTCATCTCAAACCAGTTGTCCACACTCACGCACTCTGCTTCCCTCTTTATCATTCCTGTGCACTTTGACTAAAAGTTCAAAATACTTGTGTCAGTGATTGTTGAGGCAATATATGACAGTGTGTGTTCCTTCTATGAAAACTCCAAAAAATGTATTACAAACAATTACAACATACTCCCTCTTGCTAACCACTCACACTTAATGTATTTTAGCTGTCATAGATTCTTTATTAACTTTCATCTTCAAAGAAATGTTTCCAATAAAAGAAGACCTTTGTTTCTTTCCTAGTCCTTTTATTCTTCATTCATCAGAGAAAACTGCTGTTATGAATTTGGTGTATGCTCTCACTCACATTTTTATATTTCTACTGATAGAAGGTATATAAGTATTATTTTTCAATATGTAGTTTTATATTTGCATAAAATTATACTTTAAGGGCTGGCAAGATAGTAAAAATGGCTACCCCCAAGACAGACAACCTGAGTTCAACTCCAAGGCCTACATGGTGGAAGGAGAGAACCAACTCCTGCACTTTGTCCTCTGAACACATACATGCATGCATGTGTGTGTGCACACATGCACACAGATCCTTTTAGTTATGTGTTAAGTGTCCTAAAATGTGATATGTTTTCCTTTACATTATATTTCAGTGCCTTGCCTTCAGTGAAGAAATGGGAATCCCACATATTCCATTCTCATATACTAGTTGAATTTTTCATCCAAAGCTATTAGTCTAGAGCCCTGTCCCAGACTTATTCAGAAGAACTTGTATTATACAAATTTCATTTCTAAAGAATACAAATTAAATCTCATTCTGGATTTTATATAAAGTTATTGAAATTTTCCTTTGTTCAGTTTTGTTTATCTCTTATTTGTGGTATATTGTTTTCTACAGTTTCATCACTGGTCCAGCTGTAGTTCCAGGCTACTTCTCCATAGATGTGGACAATGTGGTACTTGTTTTAAATGGAAGAGAAAAAGCAAAGATCTTCCATGCCACCCAGTGGTTACTTTACACACAGAATTTAATGCAAACCCAAAAACTGCATCATCTGGCTGTTGTTTTGCTCGGAAATGAGCAGTGTGATAATGACTGGATAATGCAGTTCCTCAGGAGAAATGGAGGCTTTGTGGACCTGCTTTTC
>PVIU01021741.1:0-31010 GCA_004026605.1 Ondatra zibethicus
CTGGATCCTGGTGTTATCATGTTGCTTTTCAGGTTGTTGGACAAATTCTTGCATTGGCGCCTGCCCATTTCTTCCTTTGAATGCAGTCAGGGGAGTCTGGGCAGCTTGGTCCGATTCATGTTGTAGCTAATTGTTTACTTGGCGATTTTTCTTGTTCTGCCCTCTATTAGATCCCCTCAGCACTGGAGTTGGCTCTCAGATCCCCTCCTCCCTGAAGTAGGCTGTGGTGGTGGATCTAAGGAACCCCTCCGGATGGATCTGCTGGTACTGGATCAGGGCTACTTGCTGGTCAAGGACCTCGCAGATAAAAGGGCAGGCTTGGTATATGCTGGCTCCATGGAACAAAGAAACCCCTGCAGCCTTGCACTCATCACTTTGTCCCCAGAGCCTCAGCCCTGAAGCAGGATGAGTTGGGAGATCCTGGGACCCCACAGATGGAAAGGGGTGCTTGGGCCCAAGCTGGGGTGAGATAAGTAGGAAAGCCAGTAGCCAGGGAGAAGCCCTGCTGAATGGCCAGAAAGTTTAGGGGATTGAAGGACGCCTGTACTCCCTTCCCGGGGCATCTGGGCAGCCAGGCGGGGACACGCTTACCCATCTGGATGGATCTGCTGGTACTGGATCAGGGCCATTTCAAGCCCTCTTAGGTTTTATGTGGATTTAGTTGACCACGTTGGAGCATCAATTATTGGAGAGAGAGAGGTGGCTTGCTTTTCCCTGCCACCCAGCTAGCTTACACCCGAAATAACCACACAGAAACTGTATTAATTAAAGCACTGCTTGGCCATTAGCTCTAACTTATTATTGGCTAACTCTTACATATTAGTTTAACTCATTTCTGTCGATCTGTATATCACCACGAGGTTGTGGCCTACCAGAAAAGTTTCAGCTCATCTACTTCCGGCCTTGGGTCCATGACGTCTCTGACTCTGCTCTTCTCCCTCCCAGCATTCAGTTCTGTTTTTCCCCGCCTACGTAAGTTTTGCCCTATCAACTAAGCCCAGGCAGTTTCTTTATTCATTAACCAATAAAAGCAACACACAAACAGAAGGAACTCTTATACCACTTGCTCTCTTTCTTTCTCTTTCTCTCTCTTACGTATCATGTGCATGTGTGTTCACATGTGTGTATTTGTGTGTTTGTGTGTGTTGCATTTTAATGTGTGTGGATATTATCAACAAAGTATTTAATTTGCTACTGGTTAAAAGACAGAACTTGACTGTGCATCCTTTAACTTCAGTTTTTGAAATAATCTAATCACAGCATGGCCGTTTTCAATGCTGTCCAAAGTTTAGTAATTCAACAAATATTTATTGTGTGCCTAAAAAATATCAAACCAGTTCTGGATATTAAATAGTTAATGATGGAAGGTACTATTTTATGAGAATTGGTTCATACATCTTGAAGGTCATTGCTTAGAAACGTTTTCAAAACCATTCTTGTATATATAGGATGAAACCAAGTCTTCTTAGGTGAACATCTCCTTGGACTCCCTGAGTTGTATGGACCCTGTTTTCTAGCTTCTGCTGCCCTTTATTGTCCCTTGGATTATGTTCTCTTCTGCATAAACCTCCACTTATTCTCTTCCTCTCAACTTCAGCATCACAATGGGAACCAGTTTTCTCTAGATGAGAAAGCCCTGCATGCATCCCATTTATTGAACTAAGGATAGGTTGAACCAGTCAGAGGCCTGGTGGCAGAGGAGGGAAGGGACTTTAAAGGAGCTGACAAGGTCCCAGAATGGCAAGAGGAATGTTCCTCTGGAGAACAGCCCTCCAGGATGTCCTGGAGGAAGCCTCCTCAGGCTGTGAAATGCTTTAAAGTTTTGAAAGCCTAAATACTGAGTATTTTAGTGATTAGCCTTAGGGGAATAGCATGTAACATTTGAAAAGTAGTCATCTTATGGTTAACTCAAAGTCCTAGGAAGTGATTGTACCTATAAAGCCTTATTGACTACTTAGAAATTTAATGATGTAAGAGTTTGGAATATTGCAAGTTCAGAGACAAATTATGTTGAGCCATCTTTAACTCCCTCAATAGCCATCATTACCCATCTCTGCATATGATGTAATGCCTGTCTCTGTGACTATTACCTAATTTCTTTGGAATGTATGAATAAACGCCTAGCTTCCATCAACCCCAGAGCTAAAAATGTTGTTAGCTAGTTGCTGAGACCTATAACAGAGATTTCACACATCGGTGTAACTCCCCTACTTGATGATCCCATCCAGTGTATGTGAAAAGTGGTCTTCTTTGTTCTGTTGATAAAAAAACTTCATGAGACACTTACATAATGGAAACATGATTGCTTTCTATATTTTATTTCTCAGTTCATGTTCGGGCTTTGATCATGGTTTTCAAAAGTGATTAGGATGTAGCACAGTGGTGGAACACTGGCTTAGTATGTACAAGGCCCTAATAAAAAAAGACTCATTTACTTCAAATATCATAGTATTTTATCTTCCCTAAATACTATATATTTCATTGGTTTTGAGACAGGGTCTTGCTATGAGCCCAGACTGACCTTGAACTCAGTGACTCCCCTGCCTCAGTCTCTCATATGTTGGTTTCACAGGTCTGCCACTCTTGTTCCTGAATGACAGAGAGCTTGTGCAATTCTAGAGATGTTAGCCATGGTTTCATTCTGTGAGCATCTTGGAGCTGTATGTCATTGATTTTCAGACAACACTAACACAGACCATTTTCTGCTGTTTGTAACCAGATATTCTATCCAAACGGTCAAACGACTGTTGTGTCATCCCTGAAATCTGGTTACCTCACCAGCTTGTAGCTTAGATTTTAGCACTCTGTGTTAGGTTTGACAAACAAATACTATGGCCTTCCAATGTATACATTTGAGTCTTACAAGACTTATCCTAAATTAGATTGTTGATATTTTCCCTATTACACTTATTTTTTTTAGGAACACAAATTATGCTTGTATCCAACCGCCTTCACTGTCCCACAGCTGATCTCTTTTATCTTATATCAGATCACCTTCACTGTCCCACATCTGATCTCTTTATCTTTAGTGGTGCATTCATTCTTTTATTTTCTCAATTTTGTTAGACCTATATCTTTTTATCTGTTCTAATTTTCATTGATTCCAACTTAGCAAAATAATTTTAATGAATACGTAGCCAACATAGAAACTTTTCATTTGTTAATGTTAGAGCTGAAGACAAAAATCGCATTTTTAATGGTATTTCTAAGCATTTTATTACAAGACAACAGTCCATTCTGGACAACATCTCCACAACCTTTCTTTTTTCTTACAAATGCCCAGTCTTAGCTTGGCTTATTTCTAGCCAGATTTTCTTTTCTTTCTTTCTTTTTTTTTCTTTTGGACAAAATTACATTTTGATAATTTTTGGCTTAATCACTGAAAGTTACATAATAATTCACAGAACACCCTGCATATCTGTATCTAAAAGAGTTCAAAAGAAACAAAATTTACTATAAATTTTAAACTTTATTTCTTTGTACTTTCATGTGATGTCATGTTTGAAATGTATTTTCAGTTCAATACTCCTAGGTAGAAAAATAGTGTATTTGATAATATCCTTATTCAAATTATTTCTTCAAACTGTGAAATTTAGTGAGTTAGCTGGTTAGAGAGAGTGTGTCTAGGTTAACTGTGGCACCAATCCTTATTTAGTTTGGCTTGTGTGTAGTTTCTCTTGTTTTCCATTTTTTTGGCACTGGGAATGGTGAGAATAAAGCATGTATTGCAATACAGAGGAAGTGAGAATGGCTTGTCTGTCAGTTATATTCCTCCCAGGGTATATTTTCTTACCTTGGCATGGACTGTACTCACTTGATATTTGTATATGCTGCTAGAATTTAGGCTGTTGGAAATAGTGAGACTCTAATGTGTTTTTAATAAATTATATATTGTGTCTTGCTCAGATTATTTGGATTAAATAAAACAACCTTGACATCAAAAAAATATTTCTTCAGCATAATATGTGGGATATGGTTCCTGCGGTTGCCTCTTCTAGCTTCCATGGCCATGGTTATTGTGTTATGTAACATTCATTTGGAGCAAACTCCACATGTTTCCTTTTTATGTGAACTTTATTTATCAAACCATCTAGAAGTATCTGAATACCAGAAAGTTAAAAAGTAATCAAGGATCACTTTACTTGATTTTTTCTTAATTCCCTTTGAAAGATAATAGACACAGAGCTTTTGTATTAGACACTGTCCTCAATCAGGTTTCCTTAAATACTGACAAGAAGATGTTCCTCACCTCTTTTCACTTTTTATTTTTACATAAAGAAAGAAGGACAATTTTAAATGATAAATGTCTGTATGTATTTCATTTTTAGCTTGTGTTTGCTATCAGATTAATATATTATTTAAATATGCATACATCTAATGGAAGATATATCTGAGAACTTTAAAATATATATAACACCTTAACAATTTTAGTATGTTGAAACCCTGAAGGCAGAGGTTACTTGTTCATTTCCCTGCCACCCAGACCCAAAATAATCACACAGAAACTATATTATTACAACACTGCTTGGCCTATTAGCTCATGCTTCTTATTGGCTAGCTCTAATATCTTAAATTAGTCCATTTCTATTAATCTATATATTGCCACATGGTGATCCTTTGGAGGATCTTGGTCCATCAAATCACATTAGTCTGGAAGGAATCCACAGGTTCCCATCCTCTGTGGACACAAAAAAGCAAAACCCCTTTTCCAAGACAGCATGTTCTTAGACCCAAATTTTAAGTCAAGATACCTTTAAAATATGTATGTTGGTTTAGCTTAGCAGTCCATACAATGAAATGTCTCTCTGTACTTAGCTCATTCATAGTCAAAAAATTCAAAGAAAACAGAATAATACACATAATCCAGACTCTCTATGTATATTACGTTTTTACCTGGCTTATTTTTCTTACTTTATTACTTTTTCTATAAGTTTATTATTTATTTTATTATTTTTACTTCTTTAATCTATGACTGTCTATACTCTTTTATAATATAATTGTCTATACTCTTTTTTCCTCTCTCTCTCAAGCCTATGTACATTTATCCAACACTGTCACCCATTTAGAGGTCTTTTTCATCAGAATTTGTCTTTATTGCATATCTATAAATCTTTTCTTACCAGGACTGCTTCTTAAAACAATAGGCTGCTTTGCCTTTTGGCTCTACCCAGTCCAACATGGCAGAGGTCTGTTCACTGCCTCTGAGACCGCCGGGTGGGAGTCATCCTCACCACTTCAACTCTGATAACCAGTTGGTCCATGCTGCCACCAAGTAACTTGCAGCATGCTGCCAACAAACCCCACTCAAGTGCTCGGCCTCCTGAAAGAGTCAGAGTTCATGCTGCCCAAACCAGGAAGTCACCATTTCTTATGCTGAGTCAGTAATCCTTTTCTTAAAGGAGCTGTGTTGCCACTGCTCACTGCCAGCAAACAAAGCCCATCTGAAAAAAAGAGTGCTGGCTACCAAGAAGCCAAGCTTAACTCTATTCTTCTGTGTCTAGAATTCCTTTCCATGCTTTCTCAGGTTTCACATGGATATAGTCAGTCCCATATTGGTGCACCAATCTGTTGGCAGAGCTGTTTCTTTGCAGCCTTCCAGACCGGAGGCTGCTCATTCATTCCTGGCCTCCTAGACTCAAAATAATCACACAGAAACTGTATTAATTAAAACACTGCTTGGCTAATTAGCTTATGCATATTTCTAGCTAACTCTTACATCTTAAATCAACACATCTCTATTAATTTGTATATCACCATGTGATTGTGGACTACCAGTAAGGTTCCATCTGGTGTCGAGTGTTTGTCTCCTGCGACAGCTACATTGCTTCTCCCTAACTCTGCCTACTCTCTCTATATATCTTTTCTGTTAAGCCATTGGCCGAAAGAAGTTTCTTTATTAACCATTGGCAACAAAACATGTTAACAGAATACAGAGGGGAATTCCACATCAGAACCCATTTTATTTTTGCTGTTGCATTTGAAACTGGGTTTCCCTATGTTGCTCAGACTTCTCTCCAACTCATGTGCTCAAATGGCTTCTGAGTCCAAGAAAGACAGGAATATCCCATCATACCTAACTTAGGGTTAGTTTCAATATGTTACTTATTAATGAAAATAAGTTGGTTCAGTTATATCAGTTAAAACTTTAATGTAAGTAATAAACCTATGCCTAATATTTTTATAGTAACTATGTGTATACTATTGCTCACTTGAAAAAATCAGAAATTATATACATTGTAAATATTGATTATAGGGGATTGGGAAATCACTCACCTGGTAAAGCACTTATCATAGTAAAGACCTGAGGTTGTTTGATCTACTGCCACCACATAAAATATTGGACATATAATATCAGTGCTGGGTGCTGTTGACAGGCATATCAGATCTTCAGGATTCACTGTTCAGCCAGCCTATCCTAATCAGTGAGCCCCAAGTTCCAGTGAGATAGTCCATGATCTCCAAGAAGGAATAACACCCAAGACTGATCTCTGACCTCAAAATACATGTACACACAAATGCAACACACACAGAATTATAAAAGTCATTTAGAAAACATAAGTTCTTTTCTTTAAAGTAAAATCTATTAGATGCCTTACTTTATAGCCAAAATAATACAGATTTATAAAGGCAAATATTTGAAATGTTAGCTGAAAATAGGGAAAAAACACTGTCCATTTGTAATTGTTCTTGACTTCAAAGTGTGCTGCCTCACCAATTCTCAGCATAACTGGCAGTCCCGTGCTCTAATACGAGTGATTTCTTCTGCCTTGCAAAGCACGAGTGAAGTCCTGACTTCTCAGCAATTTGCCTAGAAAGCATGTGATGAAAGAGTAGAGATGGATTTTTCTTCCATTCTCTTCATACCAAATCACCTAAAGAACAAGAATAAAAATCCAAAGGCAAGGTTTCTATCTTCTGCATAAAGTAATATCCAAACCATATGCTTTCCTGGAAATATAAATAAAGGCAGGACATATAGAATACACTTCACTATAACCAAATTGATAATTTACAAAACCAAAGAGTAAGTAGAGGCATGCACCATCTGATTCAACCTCTTCTCACCCCTTATTACCATTCACTGGGCCTCAACCTATAGCATAATAAAACAGCTGTTAGTTCATTTAAGCAGTCTGGCTGGAAATCCTGTGTAGTATTCCTTAAGTGTGAGAACTATATGTACCCTCACACACAAGTGCCCAGCTTCTGCTTGGAACACTTAGCATATTTCTCTTTTCTCTATGGTTTAAAATGTGTGGGAACATGTGGTCAGGGTCCTTTTTATATTCAAAATGGGTCCGCTTGTGTCTAGAAAGTGTCTTATTGTCATGATGTCACCACATCTCAAGATTTGTGACCTTTTGCACCATATAGATTCATGGTAGCCCACAACTTAGTTTGCAGGCCAGAGTGCTTTTGTGCCCCCGCTAGGGGGAATCAAAGGCTTTTGGACTGGAATTTCAAGTACTGATAGATTTAGAAAAACAAAAGGTAATTTTTATATATCCTAAGGACCGCCAGATGTCGCAAAGGCATCATTGATGAAGCCGGTTTTCTCCAAAATGTGGCTCTTATATAAGGAATACTATCATTGTGTTTGAGAGTTTCAGAGGCCATAACAGGTCAGTGAAATGTCCTTCAAGCATCTGATTTTTACATTCAAGAATGAACCAAGATGAAAAGATAACCACGTATCTGACATTGACATTACTACCATTTAGACAAACAATACAGTCACCCCAGTCAGTGGGATCAGCTGGGCCTTTATTACTTTGAAAAATCACAGAAATGATATAGTTTTTCTTTTTCTTTAAAAAAATGATTTGGAGTTGCAACCTACTACTGTATTTTAGCTGTAATGGGACCTTTTTTTGCAGAGGTGTGTGGAAACTTTCAAGCTAATTCCCCCACACCCTGAGTCGAAAGCATTTTATGAGATGTACAAAATTATAATAATGAAAGAAATGGTGCTGAGTGAATTTCTGCTGAGCCAAACTGTATGCATAAATTGGCAGTTTAACAAGAAAAACTTGGAAGCAAGCATTTGATGATTGATTTTTTATTGAGACAGAACAAGCATGATAGTGAGTAAAGTGATTTTTCTTATTGAGGGAAAAATATAGTGTTTTTCAACATGTCTCTAGTATGAATGGAAGATTGTCAAAAAACGGAGCAACACATAATATCTTTAAAAAGGTGAATTAACATAAGTATATCACTTATTTTATAGAGAAAATTTTATACTTGTCAGTTTTATTCATAATGCTATAAAGTTTATTCATAAAGGTAGTATTACTACCTTTGTTATGTCCTTTAAAAACTCCAATGTTAACTGCTTTGTAAGTAGATTATAAAGTATATTCATGTATTCAATGCAGTAATAAAAATTAAGTTCAAAATATGTATTCATGTGTAGATCTTAGGAAACTCCCTGGTAATTTTTAACTTCTTGAAATACATTATTCAACAAGTCACCTGCTGTATATTTGTTTTATACTCTCAGGCTTTGCCTGAGAGTATAAGAACTGTCAAGACAAAAATAAGAGACATATATCATTTTAACTTAATTATAATTCATCAAAAAATCCCCATTGTCTGTGTTCTAGGATGATGTAGAAATGTTCTTATTGAGATCATTTATATATAGATTTCTACTGCTTACATAACATCTGCATACACATCAACATGTATGTACACATACTATCTGATTTATAGCTGTCTTCTCTGTGACCTATTAACAATCACATCTATGAAAAATTTAAATAATAAACATGCATTTGTTCATAGAGTTCTTTTCAAGTTTGTGATTGTACATTTATTTCTACTTGTGTTTTCTGGCTATAATTTTTAATTCTACTTAGCTGTGCACATACAATTTCCTTTGTATTAAAATGCATTGCAACCTAAGGAGGACATAGCCATGCTTTTTTTCTGGGTTTAACAGGAGGCATCCCATGAATCCATGACTCCTGTTGCATTTGAGGGTGTATATCATGGGTCCATGTTGTATGTAAAAGATTATCTGTATTTTAAGACTTTATGTATATTTAACCTTTAATTTGACTAGCAGGTTGTATGATTTACATAAAAAATAGATCAGCTCCGCATTCACAGAATGCTATTGGTATGACATAATCAATCATCTCTAAATGTTAATGGTGTTAAAGAGCAATGAGAGCATATGTCTTCTATCTGCAATCCTGTGCATTTGTGGAATTATTTGGGGTGTCTAACTGCATTAGATCATGACCTTTCCCTATAGTTAAGGATTAGAATTTTTGAATAGTAGATATCATTCTAATGAAGTTAGGGAATTAGATAAATATAAATACTTCAAAAGCAATCAATTATAATAGGGACCTTGATGCCCAAAAAAGATATAGTGGATTATATAGCACAGTGCTAAAAATACTGAGACTTTCTTTGTCTTATTTTTTTTTACTATGTTTCAATTTGGTGTTATCCTTGGTGTTATCCTAATTATACCACACTGACAATTCGTCAATGAAATACAAAGTCAATATGTGAAAGGCACTAGTAAAGGGGAGGGATAGGATTTCAAGTAGTAAAAACCTACTCTGCTACAAACCTATGCAGCTGCTTTGGCAGGTCTGTAAAAATGATCGTAACAAAGAATCTTTATTTGTTGCTGTGTAATTGTAGGATTTATTTTTAAGCACAAATTCTAATTATCAAGGAAGTGGCGTCCCTTTCATCTAAAGAAGGACATACTGAACCACAGCAGACTTGGTTATTGGAACTATAATATTGTTACCTTGCTTGAAACACATGGTCTCTCCTGATATACAGGGAAAAAAACTGAATCCATTTCAATAAATTAATAGGGATGAGAATCCCAATCCATCCTTCTTTTCAGAGGTTCACATACATTGTAATGAGATGCATTAGGAGTTTTCTTCACTTGAAATCCAAATGAGACCCATTTTGGCTCACACCCTTGACAGTCTCTTTTATACGCATTGCTGTCTCCTGTTCTTGTGTGGGCCTGGTAAAATGCTTCCTTTGTGAGATGCACAGAGACAATACAATGCCACGAAAGACGAAGGTGTCAAAACACAAAGTTAGAGGCAATCTAATCAATGCCTCCTGATTTAGCCTTTGAAGGCTCTCTTCATTAAAACTCTTTAATGGTTCGGCTTATCTTGAGGTAGAGCTGTTACTTAATATTTTTCAGTGTCATTCTTTGGACAGTCATTTGTACCTTTTAAATGTATTTTCACTATTCATTGTTTAGTAAATTGGATGTCTTGTTAGCATGGTGGTGGTATGAATGACTTGCATCAAAATGATTGAAGGTAATACTGTATAAATTCTTGGTAAATTTCCCCCATACTTTAATCCCCATCTTTCCCTCCAACAAAATAAAATCTTAATTTATTTTCTTTCTAAATATCAGGTATAGGATTTATAATTTGCATGACAGAGCTAGACATTTAGATGCCTTTCTATAGCCAAGGATCTGCTTGTAAAATAAAAGCAATTAAAATTTCAACTTAATAGGAATTTCTTTCCATTGCCATCTTTCTGCTAAATACACCTTTCAAATTAATTTTCTTTTTGTGTTGAGCTTTTGAGAAAAGCAATGTGAATCACTCTAAACTCTGAAATTCTCCGTATTGAGGCTTTGTTTCTTAGAGAGCATATTAGGAAGACCAGGAGCTGAGAGACATAGAGCACCTAATTCTAGAAAGCTTTGTGAGCTTAGGAACTGTGTCCATAAAGGACAGTCTTTGAAAGGATTTTATTTTCCTAAGTGTGAACAAAAGCATATAAAATGGTTTTGAACCTCGTGTTTGCTAGTCCCATCCCCCAGCAACATGTTCACATTTAATAAATGAGAAGCTTATCATTTTGTATTTCTTCAGTATGTGGATCAGATTGTATCATACTTGGAAACATAGAAAATCACTGTGTTAATATTGTGTGTGTGTCCACTAAGGCTCAGACTTCATCTTTGTAGTGTGTGTTGCCATGTATGTACAACAATGCCCAGGCTTTAGATCTGTTTGTAATGCTTCATGTAAACAGACACAAGAAACACATGAGCTTTTAGATCAGAACAGTCACAAAGGCTGAAAAGGAGTCGAAGAAGTCAGCAACTAATTTGTTTTTTAATATTCCCAGCATAAGGAGAAGAGGCCTTTTCTATCCTTTCTACCTCAATCTATGATTATCAGGAAAAATAAATAATATCTAAAAATAAGAAAAATAGAAAAGGATAAACATCATAGAATTTATTCACAGGGTATCCTGAAAATGGAAAAGAATTGGAGCAACTTTGACCTGATTTTTAAATGACTGCCGCGGTGGCTGCAGCTGCTCTGGCTTAGTAATTATTTGTGATAGGTTGTTTTTAGTCCCGTATGTATAGGAGCTCCAGGCCCAGCTACCTCATTTGTTGGCATACAAACACAGTCTTCCAGGTGCTGAAAATTAAATTTTAATATATTATTTAAATATTAAGAGAATTACCGCTTCAGTAATGTTCCTGCTACAGTGGGAACACAAAGCTTGCCTGTGGAAATGCAGAGCACTGCACAGTCTAACATGCAGATGCTCCTAGTGACTTTAAAAAAGTTCAGCTTATGCATTTGATGGCTGATTGCCATAATTGGCAATTGCATTTTGTACAGGTACCCTTGGTTTAGTTTCTAGACATTTAGGTATCCTTTACTTCCACGCAATCTATTATTACTTGGTCATTTTGGGTTCTCTAGCTAAAAAAAAAAAAAATACAATGATAGCAATGATACAGAAATTTAAGATATTAAAAACCACACTGCTTTATATATCTATATTACTCTGATTTTAAAGAGTTTTGATATTTGATTTTTTTCGTTCATTGGTTTCCACTATCTAAAGGCAATTATCTCAAAGTTGTTGAAAATTAGGGATGAAATTAATAAGAATTTAGTCTTGAATACATTAAATGCAGGATTCATCTTTAACAGGCCTTTTGGATCTTTTGTCTCTCAGAAACAATTTAAATAATGTTTAGATGTTTAGAATTCATAGTAGTAAGTTTAGTAATGGAATTCATAAGTAACAATCACTTGTAACAGTGTTCTGTGATAAAAAGCTTGCTTTCCTAGGCAGTGTGTGTATTATCATTTCATGGACGTTACATGACCTGCTGTGGATCCAGAATGTGTAAGTTCAAATCAGGTCTATCATCTTCCAGTTGTATGATATTGACAGCTGACCCTTCAATATCTCAACTTTCTGACCTACAAAATGAAGCTGCTTTGTGATTTTGTTTCAGTGTTGATGTGGATTTTAAATAAAGGAACTGAAATGCTACCTGGCTCAAATTAAGTACTGTGTAGATATTGGGAATATGATTATTCATACTTCATGATAGCCATGATACAGCATACGTTGAGTACATAGTATAGTGCGAACCCATGGGATAGTGCGAGCCCATGGGATAGTGCGAGCCCATGGGATAGTGCGAGCCCATGGGGTAGTGCGAACCCATGGGATAGTGCGAGCCCATGGGATAGTGCGAACCCATGGGGTAGTGCGAGCACATGGGGCAGTGCGAACCCATGGGATAGTGCGAACCCATGGGGGTAGTGCCAGCCCATGGGGTAGGGCGAGCACATGGGATAGTGCGAACCCATGGGGTAGTGCCAGCCCATGGGGTAGGGCGAGCACATGGGATAGTGCGAGCCCATGGGGTAGTGCGAACCCATGGGATAGTGCGAACCCATGGGGGTAGTGCCAGCCCATGGGGTAGTGCAAGCACATGGGGTAGTGCGAACCCATGGGATAGTGCGAACCCATGGGGATAGTGCCAGCCCATGGGGTAGGGCGAGCACATGGGGTAGTGCGAGCCCATGGGGTAGTGCGAACCCATGGGATAGTGCGAACCCATGGGGATAGTGCCAGCCCATGGGGTAGGGCGAGCACATGGGATAGTACGAGCCCATGGGGTAGGGCGAGCACATGGGGTAGTGCCAGCCCATAAGACAACTACATACATTTCACTTTTGTAATTCTTGACTTTTCATTTGTAATTTGTAATTCGAGACTTTTGCATTTTTTTTCAGAAATGCTACACTTAGACATTTTTGGTATTTAACCCATTAATACAAATAAACTAACCCTTAGATTTGCAACTTGAAATCATTTATAGTTTAGTTCACAACTCTAGATACAGTGTGAAAAGCTATAACAGAAACTGTCAAATAGTGAAATATTTAATGAATCTTATGAGGAAGAGTTACATAATTAACTCTTAAATCTCAGAGCGCATTTTAGAAACATGAGTAAAGAATCTTCCGTCTTCACTTCTCCTTCCTAGAGCCAGTTCTAGAAGGTACTTAATTTGAAGTCTTAGCTGCTTTTGAAAAGTCCAACTGTTTTTTAAATCACTGTATGAAACAGAATTATGCAAATTACATTCTGAAATTCAAATTCTGGGTACAATATCCTCCTTTTGCTGCAAAGCATGTTTTCTATGCATCAGTGTAAGTGGCCAGTGTTTTTCCATCATAGAAAAAATAAGAGGTTTGAAACGTCAAAAATGAGTTAAAATGAGTAATTAAAATGTATGTTGAGTACCTACTATTTAGGGATGGGTGGAGTGTATACAGAGCAAGTTAGATAACATCTTTATCTTCCTAAAATTTATATTACCAAAAGAGCTCGGAAATGTTAGTATAGTATCAGGTAGTAATAAAAATTATGAAGTAAAGCAAGGCATAGAAGAAGGACATGGTGCGTGCATACATGTCTGTGTGCATGTGTATATGTGTAAATAGTTATTTAAAGTAGAGTAACCAGGGAAGGCATCTGTGAGCAAGTGTGAAACCTCAAAACCAAGTCATGAGTGTTTCTGAAATCAGTTTTGGTAGCTCCATAACTGTCTTGATTATGACTAAGCTAAGGGAGGGAGGGAGGAGGGAGCACCACTTGCAAGTGTGACTGATTCTGTGTGATAAGAGGTGTGTGGAAGGGTATTGAGTGTGAAGGAATGTGCTCCGACTTGCCTTTCAAACACCCCTAATCTCGTGGAAACAGAAGTTAGAGGACTGCCGTCGTCCCATCCGGAACTGGGCTGATAGTAGGCGAACGTTGGCGTCTCTTCTGAAGATATGTAGTTAGACAACCAGAAAGAAGCGGCTCAAGGGATTGTGGAGAGAAAGATATGAAGGCTGCAAACCAGGGTGTTTCTCAGTGACCATGAGAGCCTTGTGCCTTACAGCCACAGGAACCGGGCAGAGGGAGGAGAAGGTGGTGCGACAAGGGCTGTCTCTTGGGGTGGTGCTCTTGATATGGCTTCAAGGCAGCTAATGGAGCAGGATGCTGGACTGGAGGCTTAGGGGCTGTAATATCCAGAAGCTCAGAGCATGGCCCTGGGAAGCACGATCAGTGGCATAGGCAGCTCACCAAGAGAACGCGGCCCCAGGGAAGGCTCTCGGGAAATACAGGCGTGATGAAGGGCAGGGCACAATGCTCACAGCCACTCCCTGGCTTCAGGCATTGCTTTCCTCTTTCTGCTGTACCTGTTGACTCCTCAGTGTGAGTACTGCTATCCGCCGGCACACACTGCTTCCCTCCTGGTTTCCCGTCGGACTGACCCTCATAAGCTGTATGAGAACTCACCGGGAAACATGGAGGCAGAAGCGCGGTCTCAAGCCTCCAACCTTTCCTTTCCTGTGCGTCACACCAGTGCCCATCTAGGTCTTCCCGCCTCTCTCAGACCCCAGGCTGCAGATTAATTTCCTGTATTATTGTTATTAGTAATTGTTGGCTTTCTTGTAAGTAACAGATGATGGTAGTAGGGATAATGGTGTTGGTGGTGATGATGATGGCGACGACAATAACACACAGAGACTCATCCATCACTCTTTTTGTTCCTGAACTTTTGAGTCTAAGTTTTTCTCCTGAAGTACAATTTGCATCTGCCCTCTCAGAGCTCACGCTATCATACAGCCCTCCTTATCCAATTCTCCAGCCTTCAGGGGAAGGACTAAGAATCATTTTCCGGGGTTTGTCAAAAACACATATGTATTTTCTATGAGCAATTCTTATACATGCACAGTTATTAATCTTTGTGATAAATTATGAACCAAATGTATTTTTGACATAGTTTGTGCCCATCATGCCATATTAATGTTGTTTCAGTGATAAAATGCATTTAAGTCTTTAATAAGTAATTTATTTGTCAAATTTTGGGATATAATCTGTTTATAGCCAAAGAATTGCTTTGTGTATTTATAACTATCACTTCTAACTTTATATTTATCTGATATTCATATGTAGTCATAAATGTTTACATATCATCAAGAATAGACACAATTACTAATGATGAGTCCATATTTAAATTTCCTGAATAGGTATTTGTAACAAAAGTAGTTATTTTATATTTATATTTTCATTGTAATTTATTGGATCATAGCATAGCTGATTTTTTCCTGTGACTAAAGCTTTGTCTAAATTCTCTTACTTCCTGGGTCACTATACCCAAATTATATTTCAGTGTAGAAAAAGGTACTATATATAATGTTGAAGTTTGTATTTGATCAGGATAAGTTTTTAAAAGTGTTCGTGCAGAAGCAGTGTGCGGGAAAACACAGACGCTAGGCTGTGAGACTGA
This sequence comes from Ondatra zibethicus, assembly GCA_004026605.1. Classification (NCBI taxonomy): domain Eukaryota; kingdom Metazoa; phylum Chordata; class Mammalia; order Rodentia; family Cricetidae; genus Ondatra; species Ondatra zibethicus. The sequence continues at coordinate 15,626 of PVIU01021741.1, forward strand.
GCGCTGAAAGACTCAGTTGCCGTGATGTGTGGGGAAGTTGAAGGTTTTATGAAGAAATGATGCCATAGAAAAGTCAATGTGTTTGATCCTAATTTTTAAAAAGTGGAAAATGTGTTGAATCACAGGCCATGTTTTAGAGGCGCACTCTCATTTGATCTCCGGCCTTCACTGCAGTCACCTGGAGGAGGCCTCCCATTGTGACTCCTCTTTTAGAGATTAAGACCTTATGGTTTAGGAAGGTCTGGGTGCTAGTGAGAAAGATCTGACTCCAAATCTAGGTCTCCGTCACCTGCCCCACGTGGCCTTGTATTTTCTATGGTAAGTCACCTCGCAGTTAATCCCTGTAGTCTCTGGACGCAGTGTAGATTTCAGGAACCAGTGTTGTTAGCTTTCATTTGGGTTTGCTGGATGCTTTTGGAGCTGATTTATGCCTTGGTGCTAAGTCACTGAGCCACTCTGTGTTCACAGATGTGCGAAGTGCAAAGCATGAAGAGAAACCATCTTTCTCTGAATTTCCCAAACGTTTTCAACACTTAACGCAAGCTATCCTTTTTCCAGCATGGCAACAGTGTTCAGTGCTGAGCAGTGTGCACCCCACTTCTTCATAGCCACACCTGGGAAGCGGTTCAAGCCCTTGAAGACAGAGAGGATTTTGAGGGTGGTGACATGGCTTTTGCAGGGTTTTGCTAGTGGGGTAAGGAGCCTCTCAATTTACTTCCTCCCCACCCAGGCTTATAAATGTTTGTTACTGAGAAATACAGTGGAGTTCTTCCTCATCTCTATCTAATTTAGTCAGAGGAAAAAGAAGCAGAAAACCATTCCCTTCTCTTCCTCGTCATAGCGCTTATCATCACAGATCATAAAGCAGTTTATGTGTGGACTGGAGAGATAGCTCACGGAGTTTAGTGCTTGCAACCTAAGTGTGAAGCCTGAGTTCAAGGCTTCGAGCTCAAGCACAGCATAGTGGAGCATGTTAGAATCCCAATACAGCAGATAAAGTGTTTTATTGGCCAACAAGTATAGCTGAATCAGAAAGTTCCAAGCTAGTGAGAACGTGTCTCAAAGACAAGCCTGATGATTCCTGAGGAATGACAACCAGGATTGTCTTCTGGCCTCCACACACGAGCATGCACACTTACACATGTGCAATTTCCCATACAAACATACACACATATGAGCACAAGCATACAACACACTCACAACTGTCTTTTGTCAGGCATGGTGTCCCACCTGTAATCTCAGCACTTGAAGTCAAAGCAGGAGAGTTGCTGCGAGTCAGCCTGGTCTGCATAGCAAGACCTTAGCTCACAACCAGAATACAGCAGCAACAGCAGAAAGTGAGGCTTTTACTACAGAGAGGTCTACGGATATGTACGCATCTGTTGAGTGTGAGATGACTTCTCTAAACACACGTTGAACCTTTTCCTTCCTTTCTAAATGGATACTTTTACTTTGTATCTTCTTTCAAAACTTACTTATTTTGAGAAAGTGAGGAAGACATACTGCCCTACTTCAGAGGCAAATGAGGCCTCCATAAGGAAAGTATCCTTTGGAGTCCTGGGGAGCATTCCCAGCTGAACCTCCCGGATATGCGCGCACTCCCTGGAGCATTCCCAGCTGAACCTCCCGGATATGCACGCACTCCCCAGCAGCCTTTGGGAGCCCATTGCCATTGGTGAACTCTGAGGTCAGGTGGGGTCTATGATCTTCACTACAGGTTGTTTTGATGAAACAAGGTGGAAAATAGGAAAGGGGAGCAATGTTCCTGCGGTGTTTCAGGTGTTTGTATTTGAGGGTTCTTTGTGTGTGTACTTGTGTATGCCTGTGTGTGTGTGTTTGTCTGTGTGTGTATAAATATAGAACTCATTTTCAGTAAAAAAAAAAAATTCAGGTTGTTTAGTAGCAAAACCTGGAATAAAATATGTAGTATTTATGACTTAGACTAGAATAACAGTTAATATATAAAAGTAAAAGTTTAGAAATTCATAACTGTTTATGAATATAATATAATAAAATATATAGCTTTCATATTTTACCAGATTTTACTTTCAACACAAACATCTTAGTGTGTGCAATGTAAAAGTCATATTTAACATGGGAAGAACAAAAGATGCCACGTGGATTCACTTTAACCTTCTCATTAATGTGTATGGTGACATCTTAAAAATTAAGAACAATTTTCTTTAGAGAAACTCACAATACTCATCTCTTTGCTCAATTTTATCACTAAAATTTTTTAAAGTAGTGCAGTTTTAAAAGCAAAGTGTACTTCAACATATAGCAGTCAGTCACAGACACTAAAGAGCTGTGAATACCAACATAAAGTTTAAGGAATAAAACAGTGTGGCGTGTATTTAATGACCTTTAAAATGCGATGATATATTATGTCAGGTCCTTGAAGCTGTCCTGTGGTACAAAGACATCCATTGTCCTCTAAGCCAGACATGGTGTGACCTGGAGAAATAATAATTAATACAACTGAAATTATATAGTCAAGAATAAATTAAGTTTAAGAATTGTTATTTATATCACATATTGAATATTTATATTTCCCTTCTATTGCAATAACTTAGCCCAGGTTTGAAAGCCACGGAGCTCTGAGAAGGTAGTGGGTATAAAAGTTATATTCGCCAGCCGTCCCTTTCTCAGGCTCAGTAATTAAACATGGCTATGGGCATTTCTATCCACAGAGATTTACCAACTGCTATAGCATTCAACATTTATAGAAGAGCTTCTACACCTGCTTTTTTTTTTTAATGAAATAACCACATATCACAGCAGCTTGAAGTGTTTTCTTTAAAAAAAAAAAAAAAGAAAAGTTTCCCTCTAGGCCTTTGGTTTTAGCAGATACAAAGCCACTGATTAGCCCACCATCCGTTTTAATTTGAAATCCTAAGAACAAAAGTCATTAATAAGTCCTTTGTTATGGCTTTTAAAAAGAAGACGCCTTTTTAGTATTTGTATGTCATCATGCCAGGCCTAGAAAATTAGGCTAATTTATTATTTAAAACACCGGTGGGGTTCCTAATTGCATTCATCATTAGATATGACACGTTTAGAACTGAGAACCATATCCAGTGAGAATTTTCCAGTTTGAATTTTGAAATAAAAATATTTTTCAAGAGATCCCTAGCTATTGCCTGTTACCATGGTAACAGTCCTATTTGTCTGAGAGCTCTGTCCGCTGCCAATGAGAGAGAGAGCAACGTCAACTAAACATACGAATACATCAAAGACAAATTCATATGCTCAATCTGATCAGCTCAATTAATGTAAGAACAGAAGCTGAAGGGGGTTAAAAGAGGGCACCCATTCAGGAGAGATGAAGCCCTTTTAGCAGAATATACACGCCGGCCTTTTGGGGGAGGAATTTAGCACACTGTCAAAAACATTATCAGAGAAAGAAAGTAGTAGGCCTCCTACACCTAGCAGATATGAAGCTGTCAGACAAAGAATAGCACTATTCATTAAATGACACTTATTTTCTCCCACTTTACAAGAATACAGCGAACAAAACAAGCAGGGAGCAGCTGAGAAAGACACTTTTTTCTTTTGCTGGTGATGATAGACATGCAGCAATTATGGTGATAACTCAGGAATACTAAACAAGAGGCCAACCTCCATTCTGTTTATCACCTTAAATTTTATGTTACTAAATTTGCATGCATCTCCTGTTTTGTTTTATTACTTATGTCAGAGAGAAATTAGATGCCTTTGTTTCTACCATAGTGCCTTGAGTTTGGCGGAGCACAGCTTCAAACTCTGCATTCTCTCGCTCTTCTTGTTAAACGGCCGTTAGCAAGTTGACATGGCGGAGGCAGAGCACCACAGCTGGGTGGGGTGTTCTAGGACACTTCTGCACAGTTGTGAATCCAACAAAGTCGCATTCCTTGCCACCTTTGCTCCTATGGCTCATTTTACACAGTGCAGTGTGTGACAGTGGGTATCTGTCTGCGCTTAACATGTTCATGTTTTTCTTCTTTTGCAGCTGTAGTTGGTACATAGTAGGAAAATCATCTTCTGGGGTCTGTAACAGGTGCGGGTGCAACTAAGAGTTCCCCTGGGATCGTTGCCTTTTAGGAATCTTATGCTTAAACCATGCTGATCTGATTTAAGGCCCATTATCAATAGTCTGCTACTTATGTCTGATGATTGAGCACTGATTGGGACTGACTTTGTAGCCATGTGCTCAGTAATGTGCTGTCAGAAAATGCTGACAGATGCAATGAAGAACAATAAATGCGGGGCAGCCATAATGGAAAGGTCCAGCAAGCCTGTATGAAAACTGATAGCCAGGATATTGGCTCCTATGTTACCGTATGCCCAGTCCCGTTGAGAGTTTAGCTGGTGAGTGAATTAAAATGGTCTCCTGGTACCCAGAAGTGGCAGGGGGATAAAAATCTTCATTTAAGGAATTGCCGACTTTGCCAAAACATTGTTTCATAAGAAAGAGCCAAGATTAAAAGCAAAAAATACTCTTGTACTAAACAATCTGGGCAGCCTGGCACATCTGAAAAAGTATTGATTAAAAATCAATACACAAAAGAGCACTGTGTCTTTTATGATACTTAATCCATTTGCAGAAAATTCCACGACGAGACATTTCACTAGAATTCCTTCTTTAAATGTGTGCCATCTGATACTTTTTTTTAAACTGTTGATATTCAAATGGCTACATAAATCGGGCTGGCATTTTGCCAGTCTAGGTGTTTAACAAATGACTGGGATGAGAAATCAATTTATTCATAGCAGGTTATTTTCTTTTCTTACTTAAAATGTAGCTCTGACAGTTAGCCCGGACTGAAATTTAATTCTTTATCTGCCACTTCTTGCTTGCATGTTATTTTATACATGCCTTTTGTATTATTATATATCACATGGTAAGTCATAGTATTTAAAGATATAGTCAACACTTCAAGATTGATGTCTCAAGGAACAAAGAATTCTAATACATTCTTACGCATCATTTTGTCCCAAATGCACAATAATCAATTATTATATTGCATTTGAAATGAACACAAAAGGTGATGTTTGGCTTTAAAATATTTTATTTAGCTAAAATTATATAAGATGTAATAAATATTTGTTCATTTTTAATGTTAAGTTTCTGGTGGTATATTGGTATGGATTAGGGTGAAAAGCTCCTTAAATATTTTGATTCATAATTTCCATAAAAGAAAGCAAAAACTTTATTCTTTGTTTGCAAGTTAACTTTGGGAGATACTCAAGACTCTGATTTGATTTTAAAACGGAAATACTATTTTTAAAAATAACAGAATGAGGTAAATTTAATTTTTTTCAAATCCTTTTCTGGTATTAATTTGACACATTTAACATGGCTGTCAAAAATAAAAATTTTAAATGAAATAATTTGAATTATATTAGATGTTATATTCTGGGAGCTTACTGAGAAAATTATTGATAACAATTTAATAACTGTAATTATATAAATTCAAGCATATGGCTTTACTACTACTATATCATTGACAAAACAGATCAAGGCCTCATGTTCAAAGAACTAGTTTAGAAATCTGCGGATCCTGTTTAGCATGCAAAATATTGACACAATGGATAATCATGGTTCCTTTGGAGCCATCAGGGCCTATCATGTCAGGGCGTGCTCAGGCATTTCCTAGCAGGTAGCACACAGATTCTTGTCATGATAAATCATAACAAGTCCAAAGGAATAATTATCGTTTAATGGATTATAACATTCTAGGGAATTTCATAATTTATAATTTATTACATATAGAACATATTATCACCACTGTGAATTTTAAATAAGGCATTAATTTCATGCTATTAACAATAAGGATTTTATGCATACATGTACCAAATTACATTATAAGCCATGTAAACAAGCTAGATCACATGCAGTTATTCATACCTTTCCCTGTCTAGAAACTTATGTCCATACTGATTGTTATGAATATTCATACAGAGCAATTCACTTTAAGCCTTATACCTTTCATGCTAAGAGTCAGCCGGAAGCAAAGCCTTTAGCAGCCATAGCCCAGACATTTGAAAGCAGCTTCTCCTGCTGGAGACACTGACTGTACTGGGCAGTAGCGCTGGTGGGCACCCAGCTAATTAGGCCTCTGTGTGGTCTGGTTAGCTAAGGCAGAACTCGGGGTTTTCACTAATGAAATATTTTAAAAGAAACCTCATTCCCCTCAAAGTTTCAACTGTTTACCAAGTAAAGTCTTTTATTTAATCTGCAGAGGAAAATTCTGTGGTAGTTGGAGATAATTCCTATTTCCAGAAATCTAAAAGATGAAGTGAGTGATGTTGGATTGGCTTGTAAAGAAAATTTCATGCTTTCTCTTTTCATGAGATAGTGTTATTGTGTTGAGATTAAAGACAAATAGAGATTGTATTATTCAATGTGGCAAGCCATTGCTTTTCATAAAAAGAAATATGTACAGTGAAAACTTTGGATCTTGAAGATTTCCTGAAAAAAAAACTTAAGTTCAGTTTTAGGGGTTATTAGTTTTTGCTATTTTGTTGGTCAGCAGCTGTAAACAGGAACTTTGTCGAGTGGTTTTATTGCTTCACATTACCGTGCGACATTTAAAGAACATCACTTTTGAATTTTTACTTCAAATAGTATAAATTCAGCTTATTCTTCAGGGAATCCCTTCAGAGAATTCAAATCACAAGCAGATGATGCAGAAGGAAGCTTTTCTCTAGCATTCATTAGTCACCAATTTAATCCCCCTCGTCTTTTGAGATTTTGGTGGCAAGCAATACCATAAACTGCAAAACTAAGCAAAACTAACAAATGAAATGAAACAAAGGAAGACACAGTAATTATTTTGAGGTTACAAACTCATTCTGACACAGAAAACTTCCTTTCCTCTTATCTTAGGGACTCTTGCAGCCCAGACTGGGTCAGGGGCTTTTGTGCCTGGAACACTTCTCTGGCATATAACCATCTTGCACACTGGAGGTCACCCTTGCTACTTACAATTATTCTACAATTTCACAAAACATAAGTGGGTCTTGCATATTTTCAGTGCACGTTGCAGTTTTTGAGATATTTTACTGTAAATATATGAGTAGTCTGTGTCTTCCATGTATAGTTAGTCATATTAAGTGCAATTAAGGAGCCCATTATCAGAATCTTATGGTTGTATGCTTAGATATGTAAGCGACAAGAAACTTTTCAAAGTGAGCCTAGAAGCGTTCATCTTATATAACAAAGATTTTGAAATTCCTTTCATATTGTCACACAGAATTCTAGGGATTTTGTACATGCTGTGCATTCAGTAGTTTGTCAGTACCTCATTCTGGGTGTGACCCTAGTTACTACATATTAGCTATGGTAGATTGCTTCTGTAGAAGCTTTTCCTCCCTTTACTGTAGTATGCTGAATAGTTGACCATGTTCTACTTTTTTTTCATACATTAGTTCTATGTTTTTATGTCTATTGCAAACAAAATATAATGATATGATATTATTAAGATTACAATTGTTTAAATCTACTTATTAACATTGTGTGTGTGTGCTCTTATATACTTATTGACAAAACCCTGGCTTCTGCATCTAAGTACACAAGGAAAGAAAACTGAGGAATGTAGGCAGAAGCTGTTCATTTGTTTCCCCACTGCCCAGATGGGAAATAATCACATAGAAACTATATTATGTAAAACACTAGTTGGCCAATAGCTTAAGTATATTCCTAGCTAGCTCTTACATCTTAAATTAACCCATACCTATTATTCTATGTATAGCCAAATGGTTGTGGCCTACTGGTAAAGTTCCAGGGTGTCTGTCTCCTTCATCTTCTACATGGCTTCTCTCTGACTCCACCTTCTTTTCTCCTCTATCTCTACTTGGAATTCCCATCTTGCTATATTCACACTGCCATAGGCCCAAAGCAGCTTCTTTATTAACCAATGCTAATAAAACATATTTACAGCATACAGAGGGGAATCCGACATCACCTCTCCTTTTATGTCTAAATAAAAAGGAAGGTTTTAACTTTAGCATGGTAAAAATTACATATAACAAAACAGTTATCAATCAAGAATTATAGTTATAATATTCATATCTACTTTATCTTTTATCATAACTAAGGAAAACTATAATTATAACTATCTATTCTTCAGTTCTATTAAAGACCCCAGAAAGATAAAATATTTCTTAAGTTCACAGGAGAGTTTTGTAAACAACTTCCAAAACTCTAGAATTGACAGAGACATCTTGCTGCCTGGACAGTCACCCAAAGTACTTTTGTGACACTGGGGCATCCAGCTTCAGCCTACAGGCCCATAGTATCCGGTAGACTTTTCCATGAAGCAGGAAATTTGAAGAACTCTTATGCCTTGTACTGGCAAAGTTCATCAGTTGCTTTCTTCTGTGTCCTAGAAAATGTCTGGCAATTCTCTCATGAAGCAGGAACCTGAAGGACTGTCTCACCTTCTTTAGGCAACTTCAGCAGTCATTTTTCTGTGGGTGCTGCATGTGCAGTTCATACATCATACCATTAAGCAGTACAGGCAAGAGCAGTTTCTTGCTCAAATGGCTAACAAACTCCATAAGGAGCCTCTTGGATGCCCATCTTTCTCTTGAAGTAATTGTTGCTGCCAGAAGCGTGAAAAGTTCTAAGTCTTTAAAACATTTTAAATGTCATGTTCTGTCAGTCTTTGAAAGGTTTGAAGAATACCTATCCATCTTAAATATATCTCTGTATAGCTAGAAAACCTAACTAACATGACTACAAGCTTGACTATTATAGATGACTGTCTATTAACCTGTATTTCTTATACATTACATTTTTAATGAGCTACACAAACAAAATACCTTAAACAAGAGCAGAGATATACATACAACAAAATTGACCTTAAATTTGTATCAATAAACCAAGATCCATACCAATGCAATGTATTCATCTCTATAGCATATCCCCCTTTAAATGTAAACAAACATTTATAAACAGTCATTTAGGGAATTTGGGCATTGTTCTCTAGACTACCTCCTGCTGTTAATCAGGTCTTTCATGGGGTATCTTGTGTGGTAGGTCCATCTCAGCTAGCAGTCCTGAAGCTGTCATGGATATTGGACCATCTGGACCATTGCTTCAGGGGGTCTTGTTTGAGCAAACCATAGTAGCTGGAAAGGAATCCACAGCTTTCTATTCTCTGTAGAAACAAAAGCAGAACCTCTTTTCCAAAGCAACATATCCTTAGACCCAAATTTTGAAATCAAGATACCATTAAAATATGTATGTTGGTTAAGTTTAGCAGCCCGTACAATGAAAAGTCTCTCTGTACTTAGCTCATTTACAGTCAAAAAATTTAGAGAAAACTCAATAATATACATAATCCAGACTGTCTGTGTTTTTTCCATCTTTACGTTTCTTATTTTTCTTTACTTCTTTAATCTATGACTCTTTAATCTGTACTGTTTCTCTTTAAAGACTTTACTTTTTTTTTAATAACTGACTATACTCTTTTTCCTCTCCCCCAAGCCAATGAACATTTATCTAATACTGTGACCTATTTAGAGTTTTTTTTTCCCATCTGGATTTGTCTTTATTGCATGCATATCTGTAATTATTTTTTGACCAGGAACACCATTTAAGCGCTTGGCCTCCTGAAAGAGCCAGAGCTGCCCATGCAACTAGCATGAACCAGGAAGCCCTCCCATAAAGAGGCTGCCCAGCCTTCACTGCCAAAACTGAGTCAGGAAGACCTTTGTTAAAGGACCCGAAGCACCCCTGCTCATCACCAGCAAACAGAGCCCATCCAGGAAAAAAAAATGCCACTACCAAGAAGCTACACTAAACTCTGTTTTTTTGTGTGTGTGTCTAGAATTCCTTTTTAAGCCCTTTTGGGTTTTATGTGGATGTAGTCAGCCCATGTTGGTGAGTCGATTTGTAGACAGAGGCTGCTTGTTCTCCTCCTAGCCTCCCAGACCCAAAATAATTACACAGAAACTGTATTAATTATAACACTGTCAATTAGCTCATGTATGTTTCTAGCTAACTCTTACATCTTGAATTAACCAATTACTATTAATCTATGTACCACCACAAGGCTCGTGGTTTACCTGTAAGGTTCTCCGGTGTCTGTCTCCTTCAGCAGCTACATGGCATCTATTCAACTCTGCCTACTCTCTCTCTACGTCTCTGTTCATATTTTTCGCCTGACTTTACTCTGTTAAGCCATTAGCTGAAAGCAGCTTCTTTATTAACCAACGGCAATAAGACATATTCACAGCAAACAGGGGGGAATTCCACATCAGAGGAGTGATACATTTGGTCTACGTCCTGAAGTAATTTAAACCAAGGGCAAAGATAGTCTGTGATTGCATTTTGGCAAGAAAAATTGGAAAATGAAACATTTGGCATATGCCATAGTAAAACAACAACAACCAAAAAAGAAAAAACAAAAAACAAAACAGAAAATAAGGGGCAAAGTTTCAGGTGCTTTTTAACATGAACAGAAAAAGAGAAACAGAAAGAACACAGAATAAAAAAATGCATTTTAGGTGTTATTCTGAGTGTCTAGATAAGGAACATGTGAATATTTGTGGTACACATAACTTACTATAAACAGCCCTTTTCTTCCCCACACTTATAAATGTATCATTAAAACACATATACCAAATCTCATCAAAGATTAGCAAGATAGAACTGTTACCTCTCACAATTGCCATAGGTCAGACATGAGATAAAATGTGGGAAGAAGACCCTAAAGATTTGTATGAAGTAATGAAATCAAGGGAGCAGAGGGCAGGCACACTCTCATGTTAGTTGAACAGAAGCATGAAGGTATCTAGGGAGATGTTTCTACTAACAAAGCTGCTTGGCCTTCTGTGCTATTTATACTGTGTGAGGTGCCATCTTCTCCCTGGTGGATCTCTGGTTAGTGTTGAGTGGACTATGAACAAGGTCAGGATGCTCTGCATGTACAAAGGAAGGCAGCCCATAAAACAGCACTCTGTCCTTTGTGCTAAGATGTGACTGGCCTCTGCCTGAAGTCTCTGTCTTCGGGCTGGTCCTCTGACTTGTTTCCCCAAAGCCGTTCTCGTCTCAGTTGTTCCTGCATTCATACACATCTCTCATCCAAACAGTATCAACACTGTTTTTTACTCATTTTAGATTTAATACATGCATTTTTAAATTTTTAAACAGAACTATGTTTTTCCTTGTTATCAACCATTTGTGTGGCCAGTTGTAGCAAGAGCTGTTCTTTTATCCTGGAATCTTCACTGCACCAAGGGCATTAATCTATGAACAGCTGGAAATAATCTCTCCTCTCCTCCCCTCTGCTCTTGAGCATCTCCTTGGTATAACTTTCATGACCCTTATCACGTCACAGTTATTGGAGAATGATTTATTTCCTCTGCTAAGATGAAAATCTGTTGAATATAGAATTTGTCTTGTGCATCCCACAACATCAGCAGCAGAACTCATAATATGTCTTCAATTAAGAGCTTCAGCTCCTTGGGGCTAGGAATGTCCCTCAGGTGGTAGAGTGCTTACCTAACATGCAGAAAGCCCTGTATTCAGTTCCCAATATTGTATATACCAGGTATAGTACTGTATGTTTATAATCCCAACACTCAGGAGACAGATGTTCAAGGTCATCCTTGGCTATATAGTAAATTCAAAGCTAGCTTGGGATACGTGAAACTCTATCTCAATTTTTTTTTTAAGAAAATTCACCAAGTTATTTATTAAAAACCTGGATAAGCGCACAATAATAATTGCCAAGGATGCTGCAACAGAGAGCATTGTGTTCATACTATCAAGAAGCTCCAATGCAGGGGATAACAGAAAATGCATGTGAGTAATACCCAGGAGAATAGAAGAGAGTGAATGCACAGGGCCATTCCCTGAGTTGTGGCTAGGAACAGACATAGCCACTTTAAAACTTCCAAGTGGAGATTTGGCAGTGTGGTATTTGCCTTAACTCTAATTTCAGTGCAGTCTGTGGCAACGTGTTCTTCCTTTGAGAACCTGAATGGAAGAATTTCATCAAGGCTTCCCACCAGAAGGAACAATGTCTGGAAGACCTCTTTAGCTAGAGCTGTAGCATAGATGTCAGGCTAGATGGAAGGGACAGGGATGCCTCTGGTACTTGTTGAAGGAATGAATGAATGTAGGCAATGATGCTTACTTATTTTTTTTTGAGGGAGCAAATCAAATAATGAACAATCACATACTAAAACACGAACATTCTGTCTTTTTTGGTTTTTCGAGACAGGGTGAACACAAACATTCTTTATATTCAGCTAAGAACTTTGAATTCATATTTAGGCTGATTCATAAATCATTTCTAGGGAATGCTTATGTTTATATTTATCTATATAAATCAATCTAGATAAATAACTATTATGCTTTAAGTATTATCATCAACAACAATGAAATAAATTCCACTTATTTCAAGAATTTACTATTTATGTTGACTTTAGTCTTTTGACTGCCTGCTATTTTAAACCAATACTAGATTCAAAGATCTTAGATAGATAGGCTGCATCTAATCTATCCCCCCAAAAGTGTTTTCATGCTAATTTTAATTTATTTTAGGTTAAAGATAAGTTTCTACATATGAGAGATATAAAGTGATGTGATGAGTTCTGAGGACTTGTAGAGTGGCCTTCTCTGCAGTGTCAGAGGTCAGACGTCTTGCTTTTAGCAGATGCTCTTGGTAAACACCTGTTGCCTTTCACTTCACTTCCCCATGAACAGTACTTGTGAGTGTCTGCATTGAGCAATACTGAAAGGTTTACTACAGAAATATCCCTGCAAATCGCCATTCACACACTCCCAAATCATTTTTTATAGTACTTCTGGTATAATCAATAGTAATTTTATTCTTTGACACTCGCCAAAGAAATACTTCTAGAATCTAATTAGTGAGGATTTCTTAAAAGTTGGGTGCCAAAAAGTGCAATAGAAAATTAAAAAATAAAAAAGGAGAGGACTGGTCCTGCTTCCTGTTACCATGGACCATTTAGATGTACATGTTTGTTTCTCAGTGGTTCATGCACTAGACTTCATCCTTTATCTTTAGTATAGCAATGTGGGAGGAGGTGGAACCTTTCAAGGCAGAGCTTACTGCCAGTACCTGGGTTATTGAGGTTTCTGCACTGGAGACAATTAACATCTTTCTTGTTGGTTTCCACAAGAAGGAGTTACTACAAAGAGCAATGTTGGTCCATCCCACTCTCTGGCTTCCACTTATCCATCTGATTGTTCTTATACACATTCCTACTACAATGCTATCCACCATGATACAATAGTCAAGGGGAACATTGTGGTCTATAAAGCAAGTTCCAGGCCATCCAGAACTGTGTAGTGAGACCTTGTATCAAAAAAAAACAAATACCAGTAAGTAAACAAACCAAACAAATGAATGAATGAATGAATAGCCAAGTCACAGAAGGCCTTGCCATTCACAGTAAGGACTATCCTTCGCAGTCCTGAGATATTGTGGCACAGTGACCAGGCAAACAGCCTTTTTTAAAATCTAAATTTAAAAATTCTATCAGTTGTAGGGACAGCTTGTAAGAAAAGGGGGCGGGAGGCTCTGCTGAGGTACTTCATAGTGTCAGGGCTCCAGTGAGGAGCAGAGCCAAGACCTGGCTTCAGTCTGTCTGACCAGGGGAAGAAGAAAGGTGTTTCCAGTGCACAGGACATTAAGTAGACTGTTGTTGCCGGCTCCTCTCTCTCCACAAATGCTCAACTCCCTACTCCTACTATGGATTGTAAGTAAAAGGGACAGTCAGCTTGTGACCTTCAGGAGTAAATAAAGGAACAAATACTCTCTGGAATTTTGAGGAAACTTATCTAAGGTTTAACAAAGTTTGTTAAACTCTTTATCCATATTTCAAGAGAGTGGGTAGCACGTCACAGTCATCTAGAAAGTAAATACAGATGTGTAAGCTGCAGCCACATCATGTTCCTAATTCAGGACACCTAGAATGAGGTCAAGGTGTCTCCATCTGCAATCCTCTCTATACAGATTGGGATGCAGAATGGAGTCTGAGAACTCTTACTGCAATTTTTCTTCCTATTGTGCTTTCTTTCCTCATTATTAAGGCAATTAATCACATGAACAAATTATGGAAATGACTGTTGGCTACAGTAGTCAGCCTTAATGATTGGTATCAGTATTGTTAATGTCTTTGATAATTTTCCTTTAATGCTTCTGAATTTTCTCAAAATGGTCCAACAAAGGCTGTCAAGAGGGACATAAGTTTCTTAAGTACTTTACTGTGTTGAAGGAAGAGTCTGGAGAGGACACTAATGGGAGCTAACTGGAAACTTATCTGTCTGGACAGAATTCTATGCTTTCTGTGTAGATAAATTACCCCGTGTTCTTCAAAAGCTCTCATGGGAAACTCCCTCCCCTGAAGACAATATGGGTGTTACTATGGTAACTTTTTAAATTATCATCTGGAATTTTTCAAATCATTTTTACACAAAATAATGTTATATTTTAAATGGTGGAGGCACATAAAAAGAAATAAATTCTTTCATAATGTATTTGCTGTGTTCTGGATTCAAGATCTTATGTTGTATGGTGATGAATATGTTTTGTTAGATGCTTTTATGTAATATCTATTGGTCTGGGCACCTGGAAAAGGCAGTAACATGCAAATGTGTATTTGATTTGGAGAGATCGGTGAGCTTTTTAATTTTCTAGAAAATAAGTCTTCAGTTTGATGTCACATTGCCTCTTTTTATCTTTAAATGTAAGTAAGCAATGTAAGCCAGCATATATAAAACCCAGTCATGTGATCATATCCTTATTATATATATACTATTTAAATTTTATCACTATTTTATTTTATTCATTGTTTTGTTTTATCCTTCATAATTTTTTAAGCATTAAGTTCTTGAGGCTGTTGGAGGGGTGAAAGATGGCTCACACTGAAGATAAAAATGTCCACCTCTTCCCAATAGGCAAGAGATGGCTAAGCATATAATATAATAACTTCATTAGGACACGTTTCTCTCATCTGTTTACAACTGAGAGCAGTTCAGGCTTCGGTATCAGCTCCATTCCAAGCACCATCTGACTCTCTCAGTGTCCTCAGTGGCTCCTCTCTGCTACTTGTGTAATCACCTTTCATGTGTACAAGTCACTGAGTCTTGCAAGTGATAGTCATGAAAGCAAATTTTAATTGAGTTTGGCATGTCAAAAACCTTTCTTGGGTTTTATGTTTGATGTACCCTGCCACATTTTCAATGAATAAAAAACTGCCTTCCTGCATATTTATTACACATTCTCAGTTAGTGCAATTTTGTTACACATGCAGTTGCCTTATTATTTTTTACACCTGCACTTTGATATCACAGTGGTTCATTGTCAATCAGCACAATGTATCAGAAGTGGCGTGGGTAATGAGCACACAGTTGCCTTCAGTT
>PVIU01021742.1:0-30886 GCA_004026605.1 Ondatra zibethicus
GGGGACCGGGAGAAGGGGAAGAAAGGAAAAAAAATTTTTTTTATCTTTAATTATGTTCTTGAATGGAAAAAATAAAACAAAACAATGTATGGAAAAAAAATAAATAAATTATAAGCAAAAAAAAAAAATAAAAAAATAAAAAAGTTGCTTTAAAAATAAACAAATCCATTCTTGAAGGTGTGACAGAAAACCTGAAAGTAGTTCCAGTTGTATTTTGTTGTCTTTGGGAAAGTCTTCCTCTGTGTCAGTGGAGGAGACACCGCCGTTCCCATGCCTGCTCTTTATACTCTCCAGACATGACCGTCTTGAAATGCTTACGTGTTAACTGTCACCTTGCCAGAGTCTAGCGTCACCTGGCAGGTGGGCATCTGGGCATGCCCAGAAGGGATTTTCTTCGTGAGGATGATTGATGTGAGAAGACCCATTGTAACTGTCAGACCATCCCCAAGGTAGGGAACACAGGCGGATGTCAACTAGAGGAGGTGCGGTGAGCAGTTGCTTGCGTTCATAGCTGTCTGCTTGAGAGTACGGATGCTGTATGACAAGCTATTTCCAGCCCCAGTTCCCCCACTCTAAGACAGAATCAATCCTCTCTCCTTTACTTGCTTTTGTCAGGGTAATTTCATCAGAACAGTAAAAGAAGCCAAGACAGTGGCTCTGCCTCTGGAGGATTCATCCAATTCTCATTCCATCCTTGACCAGACAGGCAACTTTCCCTTGGCAGTCCGTGGGGAAGAGAGAGGCTCATTCTGATCTTCACACGATGTCCCTTCAGCCACCAGGTTCTGCTGACCCTCCTCTGAGGCAGCCTGTGCTATGACCGTCTTCCTTCCTGTCACTGACTTAGTCCTGTGCCTATATTCTCAGACCAGCTCAATAATCAATTGGAAATTTTTATCGACTCATTTCCCTGCTCCTAACATATGCAGCAGAGTTACCTATGCGTTGATAAATTGAGATTACAGAGCCAGCGCTTATCTGACATCTCCAGTCATTGCCCAAGTCAATGTCTGCAGTTTCTCTGTACTCTGCATGCCTGGCTCAGGGCAGTTTAGGGTTGGCTTCTTGTGTGTGCGTGTTTATGTGTGTGCACATGTGTGCATTTGCATGTACGTGTGCATGTGTATGTGTGCAATATGTATGCATGTGTGTGCATGTGTGTGTATACATGTGCCAGCACATATACTTGTTCCTGTGTGTTATCAGAATCCACAAATACTTGGCCATCAGCAAGTCTGTAATTCATGTAACGAATGTCTTTACAACTTATCATAAAACATGCTTATTGGGTGGCTTTCTGTTTATAGCAGTCCCTGAGACAGGCTACTTATAAAGTATGGAGAAGTCTATTTAGCTCATGGTTTTAGAAGACCAAAGGCATGGCACCTGTATCAAATTCAAGCGGTGGTACTGTCTGTAAAGGTGGCGCTGAAATCAGTACTTTCTTCAAGCATCTGTATGTTTCATCTCGAATTCCAGATAAAAATCCTTTCAAAACTTTCCATTAAAACTACAGACATTGACTCAAACACCTGAGAGAACACAGGGGTGGGGGGGCAACCATGACTTTCTTCTCACTCTGTGGGTTTGACTAAAAGTCCTAGGAACTTTTGAATCCTCCAGCATCACAGAGACCTATGGACATATCAGCCTGCTGATGTGGGTGGAAGCAATTGGCATTTGCAGCTCACAAGTTCTTCTGGAAATGGAAACTTTATTCAGTAGTGCAGAAGGAGAGTTGATGCCAGTTCTTAAATGGCCATACTAGAGTGGCATCTTAATGGACCTAATACAACAAGCATAACTGGGGGCACCAACATTATTTCCTCTGGAAGTCACAGAGACCCCTGACGGCAGAGAGAGCTGCAAGTATAACTGAGCCAGAAACAGGCCCTCTGTGAGGAAAGTTCTACTTCAGATTTTCCTCCTGGGGACGGCTTCCTAGCCTTACATTCGTACCTGCTCAAGGCAGCATTTGGCGCACTCAGAGGCCCTTGAAAGAGGGTGCATACCTAGTCCGTTAGTCTGTGAGTACCTAACAGGTACTGATCAAGACCCATCTGACAGTGTAGCTCATTTCCTCTGCAGCATTCTGGTGGCTGATAAACACATAAGTAACAATGTGGTTTTTACTCTGGATCTACAGATCTGGCTCAGTAGAGAGGACTTCAGATGTTTGGGACTTCGGTAGGACTTGCACAGGAAGAGAGGCTGGTGTTTCTCAGCTGCCTCTCTCTATCTCTGTGACAGCAGCAGCTTGAGTCAAATCCAGCAGCTGGGGCTCACATGCCAGCCCTGAGATGTCAGCCAAAGGGGGTCACCCAATCTATGGGTGCAGCAAGAAAGGAGACAGCAAAGTCAGAAATAAAAAGGAAAAATAAAACACATCAGAAAGCTCGTATTATTTATAGATTGTTGTCCAAATGTTCATTATAGTATATCCTCCAAGAATTTAGCTAATTTAAGTATGTTTTAGCTACCCTTCCCACGGGAAGAAAAAAAATTAAAAACTAGTAACTATAAGATGATGGATCCGTCTTTTTGGTCCTGGACAGTCACCGTCTTATAACATCGTGTTGTATACTCCAAATGCATACAACCAAATTGATTTTAAAATAAAATCTATTTTTAGGAGTTGAGCTTAAACTTTGGATGAGTCAAATGGCATAGCAACCAATGCACAAGTGTCAGTAACAATGCTCTTTGCAAGGCTTGGGACTGCTTGTCTAGTATTTTCAGGGCTCTGGGATCGATTCCCAGCACTGAAAGTGGGAGGAGGTGGGGAGACTCTTAGGATCCAGACTCAACTGAATTCAAGTATTTTTGTTTAGAATCCAGCTCTCCTCGAGTTGAGATTTTTAGCTCCAATTGGCTATTTCCTTTGGGTACAAAGGTCTCACCATTCAGACTGGATTCTTTATGATTGGCCCATGTTCCAGAGTTGCCTTCTAACTGTGGTCTGGGACAGATCTACCTCAAAAGTACACACATCAAAGCTCAAATATGGCCTTCCCCAGTGTTCACACCGCCTCTCAGCTTCCAGTTGCGTGTAAACTCACACTTCATGTGTCCAGCGCTGGCTATACCGCTCGTTAAATGGAGATTCTGAATCTCTTAAAACAGGCAAGAAAGATAAGCTTCTAGTTCAACAATTGATGGTGAATTTCTTTAATTTAAAATTGTGCTTTTATTTGGGAGGAGAGAGTGATGGAATCTTAGAAACTGATATATGACTTTTATAATCATCTTGCAATTCAGAAAAATGTGTATGTTTTCCTCAGGACCAAGGGACTTTGATTTTATAAGGTTTATCCAGGAATTTAGAGGAATTGTCCAGGCACATTTCTCTATTAATTCTTTGAAGACTGTGTGCTGCTCTGCCCCTCCAGCAGCCGTGTCTCCATGATGCAGCCTGCTGTTGGGTTTTCCACCAATGGCTTATCCCAGCTGCTGTCCCTGGGCACTGGCCACTCAAGTTCAGTAGCACCCACTCCAGTGTACCTCATCTGTCTATAGCATCATTTTCATAACGGGATCACTGACCCTCTTAAGGGCAGCCAACAAGAGTGTCAGGCCAAAGTGTCCTGCTTCAGTTACAGGCTTTGAGAGCATTCTTATTTTTAGCAGCCTTTGGTTACTAAGCATTTGAGTAAAAGATGTGATTTGAGCATGCCTCTTTAAATCTGCTTTAACCAATGGGAAATTAAGAGATCACTTGAAGACATTCTTACCAAATTTCTAGCTTATTGGGATTTCCCATTGCACCTTGGAATGATACTTGACATGCGTGTTTGCTGTGTACCTTATTAATTTTAAACACACAGTTGTGTTTCTGAGCATTCTGTGATGACTGACACTTGCATCTGGTTGGTACCATTATTTTTAAGACTGTCAAAACCTGGCTTTGAAGTACTATCTGAAGTATTGTATTAGTCAGGGTTCTCTAGAGTAACAGAACTTATAGAACAAATTTCTCTCTCTCTCTCTCTCTCTCTCTCTCTCTCTCTCTCTCTCTCTCTCTCTCCACACACACACACACACACACACAGACACACACACAGGGGCTTTAGTAGAATAGCTTAAAGGCTTATGGTCCTGCTGATTTGACAATGGCTGCCTAGGTACAGAAGATCCAAGAATCCAGTAGTTGTTCAGTCCATGAGGCTGGATGTCTCAGCTGGTCTCCAGTGTATACCAGAATCCCCCCAAAAGTGTGTCCTCATGCCAGTGAGGGAATGGACTTGCTAGTGAGGGTGGGAAGAAGTAGGCAGAGAGAAAGAGAGAGAAAGAAAGAGAGGGAGAGAGAGAGGATTCCTCCATCTCCTTTATATAGGCTTCTAGCAGTAGGCGTGACCCAGGTTAAAAGAGAATCTTCCCAGCTCGAAAGATCTGGATTAAAGGTGTTTCTTCCCATGACAAAGATCAAGATTAGAAGTGGATCTTCCCACTTTGAATGATTCAGTTGAGAAAAAAAAAAAACCTCACAGGCCTCCCCAGGCATTTTTCAGGTTTTAGTTAATTCCAGATGTAGTCAACTTGACAACCAAAAATAGTCATCACAAGTGTTGTTATAGTTCAGACTAATAAGTCACCTCTTAATTGGCATTTGGCCTCATAAATCAATAGGACCACTGTGCACTTAAGAAATCCCGTAGAGGATGTCACACTTGTTTGAAACTTGTGTGGCACAGCGGGGTGAGTGACATACTTCACAACTACCACCTGTGGGCTTTAGCCCCCTCGTTTGTCATGGTGGACTGGGGCTCCTTAAGACAGCATGCCAGTACTTGTATATTTCCCAGTATGGAGAAGGGTATGTTAATAGATGAATAACTCAGGTGTCAGTGGCTTACAGGGTATGACAGGGACAATTACAGAGTTTCTGTTTTGCTTTGCCTCCACTGGAAGTTCCCAGGGGCTGGTCACGGTCGAGAGCTGCTGATGTGTACTTGCTCACTTAATCCTAACAATAGCCATAATTGGGTAATCAAGAGGCAAAACGTAAGGTTTCAGCACACCTTGTTTGGTGGCAGACCTGTCCCTCTTAGTCACCTTGTCAGGAAGCAGCAGAGCAATGATTTCTGCTATCTGCAGCTTCACAGCTCCTGTAGGTGAGCATTTTCTTCTGGTTTGGAACCCATAATTGTTTGGTAAGATTAGATTTCAGGAATGTTTTTCTGAACCAAGAAAGTTGCTGCAGATATTCACTGCCATAGTTTGGATATGAAATGCTCTAGTTTAAATTTTAAGAACCCACATATCGAAGTTGTGCTCCCCAGGCTGTGATAGGCTGGGGACTGATGGAGCCTTTAGGAAGGGGAGCCCAGTGTGAGGGGGCTAGGCCATTAAGGGCTGTACCCTTGCCATGGGACCCAGACACCTTGGTAAACTGTGCCATGCTTAAAACATTGTGGGAATTGTCCATGAACTGATACTGTATGCCAAGACAGGACAGAAACAAAAGCCAATGTGCCGATCATCAGTCCCACTTTAAGGCATGTTTGTTATATGTTCTCAGAGAGATCGTGTCCATGTCCTCAAGGTCCATGGCAGAGCTATGTAGCTTTCTGCAGTCCAGCTGACTTGTTTGAGACGGCCAGCATGGCAGCCACTGCTGCAATGTGCTTTGTTCCTAGGCTTGTACATTTACAAAGCACTCTCAAAAGCCTTGATTGGCAAGGTATGGGTAATTGTCACCTCAGCCTTGTAGATGAGGCAGTGCACACACAGGGAAAGGTCTCCTCCAGAGTGGTGTGGATCACAGAAGGAAACCTAAGATGCAAATCCATCTTTCTCCCTGCTCATCACAGTTCCAGAACTAGGCACTTGGAGCCAGAGCTGCACCTGCTTGTCGATAGACCAGGTGAATGACATGCTACTGATGGTTTAAGACCCAGATGCCCGGAGTGGAGTCTTGGGGGATTAGCTCTGCATCAGCCTGTCTTACCTGCTGACTTTCCATGTCGTCTATGCTCTGGAGCAGTGCTCTCAGCCTTCCCAGTGCTGACACCTTTAATACAGCTCCTCACATTGTGTTAACACCCCAACCATAAAATAATTTCATTGCTTCTTCATAACTGTAACTTTCTTACCATTACTAATCGTAATTTAAGTATTGGATATGCAGGAGATATGATATGTGACCCCCCAAAGAGGTTGGGATTCACAGGATCAGAGCTCTGCTAGTCTAGAGAAACCTTCTACAGAAAACAAAACAGAAAAACACAGCATCATCAACAACAAAACCACTTTGAAGTTCACTGACCACCAAGTTATTATGTCCTAAGCTCGTGAGGAGCCAACAAAAAGGAAAAATCAATGAAACTAACACAGGCATGAGCCAACTTTCATTATGATTTGGTTCATAAAAGTAATTTGCAATTTTCCAAAAATTATAATAATTGGCTAAAGTCAAAAAACTTGTTGAGTGGTAACATTTCCTAATTTCTAGTACTTAGTCCCCAGTACCTTGGGTGGCTTAGAGGGATGTCAAATAAATGCTGGTAAAATGGAATTAAAGGAAGTTTTATATATTTTAATCATTGCACGGGCTATATCAAAATTTACCCCGTTCTAATATGCTCAGATTATATCTATTTCATAATTAAGTTTAAAGAATGAACATAATTTAGTTTGTCCATTAAATCTCACTTTATTGCATGTGTGTGTGCACCCAGTCTATATAAAACAATCTTCTTTCTCCCCAGTACTCCTCAGCTATCAACATTATTTGATGAATTTGATAAACTGCCCATTCCAAATGACGTTTTAAGTCATATATCTAGCTTATAATGCCTCCAATAAAATAATATTTCTAGACAAGATGGTTCATCTTTCATAGTGAAGTTCCAAACGGTGAATTCCATTGTCTTACTATAAAAGGTTATCTGTGTTCCCTTCATTTCTGGGAGAGGTTTGAGTTCAGAGATTGCATATATTTCTTGTTTCAGGATGCTGTCAGTATGGATTCTTAGTGTGATAAACCCTGCGATACTTCTCTCACTTCCCAAACTTTAGGAAGGTTTATGATTGCTGGCTGAGAGTGTGCACTGGAAACTGTGTGCAGCCGAACATCATCTTAGAAGAATGCCTTCATGCTTGGTGGCAACAAAAGGAAGGAGCATCAGGGTGAAGCTGAATTTTGTCCTAAAATTATCGAGGACAGTTTTCTTCTACCTTTGGGTTAGAGGGCTTGCAAGGACTGTGCTCATCAGCTGCCTTGTAACCAAGATCCCTTGTAAATCTGCGGGGGTTTTGCTGTTAGAGCAGTTTTATACTCTCGTGTGCATAAATACTTTCTCTGACAGCAGGAGAAACCAGTGTCATGCATATTCCATTGGCAGCAGTAAAAACTCTCAGCATGGCTCTGAAGTTTTAGGATGACAATCAAATGATCCCACAAAGGATAGGAGAAGAGGAAATAAAATCCTTCATAGCTGAGTGGTTTTATTTCACATCTACTATGGGGTCTGAATCTTGCCCGTCACAGGCACTTTCTTGCATCATCCTCTGAAGTCGGTGGATGTTAGTATAAAGGGATCATAAAGTATTTGGTCACTTGAAGGTTGTCTGTGTCTGGGCTTTTATTACCACAGTACAGAGGAAGTTGGGGTGCTTCCTCAACTTTGTCATTTGCATTGGGGATCTAAAGGTAGATGGCTGACATTTTTATCTGATGGCTGCTTTCCGTTGTGCTTCTGAAATAGTGTCTTCATGTCGCACTAACTCAGTCTTATGACCAGATTTACTTATGAGGGCTTGGGTGCACTTCCCTCCCAGAGCAAGGTTCAGTGGAATCCGAACTCACAGGCATGGCCTTCTGCCAAATAATGAAGGGCATTTCTTTCCTTTTTCACTCTTTTCTATTAGAGGTTATGATTTTGCTTTAGAATTGAATTTCCTGTGATAAACAGACCACAAACAAAAAGAAGGCTCAAATTAATGACAATTTAAAATGACACTTGCATAGACTAGGTATGCCCCCATACACTCATGTATGTGAATGCTTGGCCCATAGGGACTGGCACTTTGAGAGATATTGTTGGAATGGGTGCAGCCTTGTTGGAGGAAGTGTGTCACTGTAGGGGTGGGCTTTGAGGTCTCATATATGCTCAAGTCACACCCAGTGTGACAGTTCACTTCCTGTTGCCTACATATCAAGATATAGAACTCTCAGCTACCTCTTCAGCATCCTGTCTACTTCCATGCTACCTTGCCTCCTGCCATGGTGATAATCCACCCAGTTAAATGATTTTCTTAATAAGATATGTGGTGGTCATGGTGTCTCTTCACAGCAATAGTAACCCTAACTAAAACAGAAGTTGTTACTGAGACTTGGGTATTGTTGTGATAAGGCCAACCATTTTTGTTTGGAGGAATTTGGGCTTTGGTGCTTTGGGTGAGGAAAACAGCTTTAAACACTGCTTCATGGGCCATGCCAGGAGGAGCATGGAAGACAGTGTTGCCGAGGGTGATTTGAACTGCAGGGGCCTGGCTCAAGAGGTTTCAGAAAAGAAGAATTTTATTATGTTGCCTAGAGATAATTTTTGTGATATTTTGATGAAGAATGTAGCAACTTTTTGGCCTTGTCCAAAGAGTCTGCCTGAGACTAAAGGGAAGAGATTTGGATTAATTTCATTGACAGAGGAAATCTCCAAGTAGACTTGAATGCATTCTGGTATGAGGTTATTAGTGGTAACTCTAATGAAGATTTATAATGAAAAGGAGCAAGCTGAGAAAGGAAAAATAGAAAATGTACAATTTGAGGAGAAAAGAGCACCAGGAAATAGAGTGGGGCTAAATCCTGTGTATAAGGAGATAAACAGATTAAGAAATGGATTAAAAGGAGTGGTGACCTCAGGGCAAGATCCTACTCAGCTAAGTTTACAATTTGTGAAAAGGAATTAAAGGAAAGTTTGGAGCGGGGTATGGTGGTACACACCTTTAATCCCAGCACTCAGAAGGTAGAGGCAGATGGATCCCCGAATTTGAGGCCATCCTAGGGAAGGAAACCATTGAAATCAGAAAGTATAATTGAGCAAGGAGACCATGTCCCAGCCCCAACAAGCAGCAGAACTTGGTAGCTTTAGCCAAGTGATTCTGGCTTTAAAGTCACGGGCAGAAGAAAGGGGTAACAGAGTCCCCCTCTACAACTAAGGAAAGCCACGGACAGAAGAAAGGGGTTACAGAGTCCCCCTCTACAACTAAGGAAAGTCACGGACAGAAGAAAGGGGTTACAGAGTCCCCCTCTACAACTAAGGAAAGTCACGGACAGAAGAAAGGGGTTACAGAGTCCCCCTCTACAACCAAGGAAAGTCACGGACAGAAGAAAGGGGTTACAGAGTCCCCCTCTACAACTAAGGAAAGTCACGGACAGAAGAAAGGGGTAACAGAGTCCCCCTCTACAACTAAGGAAAGCCACTGAGGCCAGGTGTGTGGCTGGCGCATCCCTGGGCAGAGGCCCAGAGAGGCTATTGCATGAAGCTGTGAAGATGAAGCCTGGATTTCCTTGGAAGACCCCAAGATGTTAGAGATGCCAGAGCTGTGGGATACCTGCTCAGGAGAGCTGCTAACAAAGTGTGGAACCAGCCCGAAAGAAAGAAGTGTGTTGCCGTCAACAAAGCTGAAAGGAGCTGGAGATCTGGAGAACATTTTTCCATCAGACATAAAGATGCAGAATTTGGATTTTTCTCAGCTGGTTTTTAGTCTTGCTTTGGTCCAGAATTTCCTCATTATCATCCCTTTCCTCTACTTTGGAATGGCAATTCCTGTGCTGTCATATGTTGAAAGTATGTGATCTGTGCTTTGATTTTGATTTTATAGGGGATTACAGTTAAAAGATTGTGTGATTTTCAGAAGTGAGTTTCAACTTTAGACTTTTAAACATTGTTGAGATTGTGATAGACTATGGGTACTTTTGAAATTAGACTCAATGAATTTTGCATTATGTTATGACAGCAGACATTTGGGAGCCAGGGGATGGCCTGTGGTGGTTCAAATAGGTATAGTCTCCATAGACTCATTTGTTTGAATGCTTGACCCATAGGGGGTGGCACTATTAGGGAGTGTGGCCTTGATGGGGGAAGTGTACCACTGTGGAGCTGGGTTTTGGGGTCTCATATATGCTCAGGTCACACCCAGTGCTACAGTTCACTTCCTTTTGCCTGTGGATCAAGATGTAGAACTTGCAGCTCTACAGCTACCCCATACCCTGTCTGCCTCCACGCTGCCTTGTTTCCCATCACAGTGATAATAAACCAAACCTCTGAAACAGTAAGCCAGTCCCAATTAAATGTTTTTTTTTACAAGACATGCAGTAATCATGGTGTCGTTTCAGAACAATAGAAACCGTAACTCAGACAACATTCTTTGGGGGAAAGCTAAATATTATACTAGCCTATACATAGGCTTTGAGAAATATTATAGAGATTGAGTTATTTATTATAGTAGTTTAAATAATTTTTTAACTGTAGACCATGAGGTAACTTTTAAAGGAAAGTATATCCAAGACCAGGATACAACTCAGTGCTAGAGTTGGCCCAACATCTACAAAGTGCTTGGATTGATTCTCCACAGGGAGAAATAGAGGCAAAGAGATGGAGACCTAGTGTTTGCCATCCTGACACTGCTTAGAAAAGTTTGCCTTTTATGCATGTGTGATGTGGTTTCCATCCTTCTCGTATATCAACAAAGTGGGGTAGCACACCTCCAGGTGGCTAGCTTTATTCTAAACAAAGCTCAAGGTGTATGTGCTCTTTAAAACATCCCTTTAAGCCGCCTCAGTGATTTCATCATTTGTAAAGATGGATGCAAGTCATCCCCCCATGAAGTACACAGACTCACACAGACACACACACAGATACACACACACACACACACACACACACAGCCTAGAATGGGATACTATTTAAACTTTAATATTAGTAATACAGATAAATAGCATCAATAATTATGACGTGTAACATTGCCCTTCATGAAACATTCCCAAGATCTTCTCATTAATCCTCACTATGGTCCCACCAGACAGATCAGAAAGCTGGAGCTAGGTTCATCCCTATGGTGCTGTCTTCTCCTAAGACAGGTAGGCTTTGTAAGCCAACCTCCCCTCTGAGTGAGACCATGTGCTAATCCTACTCATTGTCTCCTCATACCCTGGACAAATGCCAGTGTTGCTCCAAAAGGTGACATGGGAGACAAGGATGGTGTTGTGTGTGGCCCCAGTAGGAATGATGTCTGAAGCACAGCAGAGTTGACTCATTTCTTTGAAGAAGGATGCCCAATGAAGACTCTCTCCTGCCCACTTCAGGATGCATATGGCAGTCTCCCTCTGTTTCTGTTTCCAGCTGTGTGTAGCCTCTGCATTATGTGAATGGAGGGTGTGCAAGTCACCACTAGACGCTAATCACTCATCTCTCCGCATATAGGAAGTTTCTGGGGGACCATGACCCCTCATTGCACACATGGGGTTGCAAAGGCCCTGTCTTTGCCCCAAGAGGCCCTCAGCAACAGAAGTTTGCAGTCAGATTGTCTATAAGTCATATCATGACTTGAAGTGAATTTTAGGCATCACTTTAGCACCAGAGTACCCCCAAAGAATGCATTGGTGGCTTCCTGATGGTTTTAGGCAGACCAGAGAATAAGGAAACATTTAAGATTAAGTAACTTTCAAATATTAGTGCCAACTTCCCTTCTGACATTCTTATAAGAATAGAAACCCTACCCCAAATTATCATTGGTACTGACCCTGAAAACCCAAAATTCAGGCATCTCTTTTCCCCCTGTGCGATCTCTGGGATACAAGAAATGTGTGAACAATCACTCCACTGCAAGGCAACCAGTTCCCATGGAAACAGCTCAGTACTTTATAAACCTTCTGGCTAGTTCCTGGAATATGAACTCTATACTAGTTCTAAAAAACATAAAAATTCATCTAGAATCAGACTCTGATTTTATTTCTTTCAAAATCATCCATATAAAATTGCAAATATCAGGATGATGTTAAGTGTGCTGTAACTAAGGCAGACCTGCTATCGCCAGGGGGGCTCAACTGCTATTGCACCTGACTGTGGCTAACATCTCACAGCACTGCTTTAGGCTTGGTGGGAGAACATCTGGAAGAATGTGATTGTATTTAGTCAGACTTTATTTTGCGCTTTGGAGACATGCTGTATTTGTCATGCCTGTGTCAGTTCCAGGAAAGCATATATAATTTCACTTTCCCCATTGGCAGTAGGTTTGTTTTGCAGTGTTCCTATTCTAGTTTATTTCTTCTTCTTCTTCTTCTTCTTCTTCTTCTTCTTCTTCTTCTTCTTCTTCTTCTTCTTCTTCTTCTTCTTCTTCTTCTTCTTCTTCTTCTTCGTCATCCTCTTCTTCGTCTTCGTCTTCAATTAGGTTTGGTTTGGTTTGATTTTGGTTTTTCGAGACAGGATTTCTCTGTGTTGCTCTGGCTGTCCTGAAATTCGCTCTGTAGACCAGCCTGGTCTCAAACTCACAGAGATCTGCCTGTCTCTGCCTCCCAGTGCTGGGATTAAAGATGTGTGCCACCACTGTGTGACTCCAGCTCATTTCTGAATTGAAAGGTAGGAGAAATATCTCAGGAGATAAACAGAAATCTTCAGTGGTGTAATAAATTGTGATACACTTAAACATTTAAATGTAGTTTTAGAAATTATACTAAAGCAGATAAAAACTACTTAAATATAGAATGAATGGCAGCATTTAAGCATGTCTTTGAAACTCAGGAAGTTTGTTTACTCAGTCTGCTCCTTTCTTCCTTAATACATAATTCAGCTCTGACCTCTGTCCCTTCTGGGCATGTTTAGTGCCACATTAATAGGCAGAGAGTTATTATTTAATATACCCATTGTTAAAATTTACTTCTTGATACTTCTCTACTACACTGTAATGATTATGATGGACTGCTGCTTCCAGCCAACAAAGCAGCCATGATTCTAGATGGCACAGCACATCTTGGCTCTCAGTGCTGTTTGTGCCTCTCGCTGCCTGCTTCCTTTAAGCTGCAGGCTGCACCTGGAGCCAGGAGGTAGTAACAACCCTCATGCTGAGAATCCCAGAATATAGGCTCCGCTGAGTCCCAGGGGAGACAGTGGAGCCATAATTGGACCTGCAGCGGTGACCGACTGGTATTTCTGTTGTTTTCAAAGGCTACCGATGACCTTTAAAACTCAAAATCTCCAATGGGAATGCTGTTTTCAGTCATTTTCAAGACTACTGCATGTTGTTTGCCATTTATTCAGCAATCCTAACATCTTCACCAACTCTGTTTAAGGATGTATTTACAAGAAAGCAGAATGAAGATGAGAAAAGGCCCAGATGGCAAATAAGCCCGCCACTGTGCTGATGTAGCTCAACCACCCTGCGCCAGGTGAGGAGACAGCGGTACAATTGTCAGAACACGGAAAATTTAACCTAAAATTAGGCTTGAGAGCAAAAACATTGGGAGATAACAAGGTTGTCTACAAATTTCAAATAAAAATAACCTACAGACTGGATTATACGGAATTTGAGTCCATTGCTGGAGGACTTATTCATTTTTATATAAATTGATTTTCAAAAATGTTACATGCTCCTCATGTATGGCTGTTGCTTCAGACTATATCCCAATTAACTGATTAAAAAATATGCCTTTAAACCTGGCAAATAACTATAAACTCAATGACAAGATTCCTTACTGTGGGAAGAAATGCGCGGGGCAATTATTGAATGTGTTGACTTTCATGTGGATTTAGTGGTATGGCTCACAACATGCAACCAGTAGCTGCACCTGTCTCCTCCATCACCTTCTCCTCTTCCTTTCTTTGCCCACTGGCATAGTCTGCTGGCATCCCCTTTCTTTTGATTTCCGGTGCCAGTATCTCCATGCTCTCAACATCTGTCTCTCCTTTCCAGGGGCTGCACATTTCCACCTCCATATAGCACATAAAATCACAGCTATGGTAGGTGTGCCAGAAACCAGGGTGGAAATTTAGCCATGACTCAGGCGAGGAACTGGAAACTTTGAGAGAGGCTCACAACCTGAAACAGAATCAGATTTGTACCATTGAAAAGATTGTGTCACCATCTGCACCATAGGACACAGTGTGATACTTACTATTTAAAAACCACTGAATTAAAAAGTTTTGCGTAGCGTGGAGAAATTCTTGTTTCAGTTAAGGGAATATCTGATTCTCATGATCAGTGGGCCTTAGGATGAACAGAGAAACTTTGGCAGTTTGTTCAATAAATGGAATGCTTGTGGGAGTGGCATCTATTTCTTTAGTAGACACCCTGGACCTTTGCTAAACCATCCAACTTTGACAGCGAATCCATAGATAATGTTTAACTTCTTGGAGCTATAAAGGTTCAAAAACTGGTCATAATGGTTCATGTTCTCATCGCATCCTGTTTGTCATCCTGGTCATCTATACACTGTATCTGAGGGTGGACGGGGGTTCAGGTGAAGCACGAGTCTTTGGAAGTCCATCACTAGCATCATTGCTTTCGAAGGCCCCTGTACCACATCCGCCAGCCCTGCACCACTCCTTCAGCGCTTGCTCTCTCTTCCTCTCCCCAAGCTTCTCTGTCTCCCTCCCCTCCCCATCCCCTCTCATTCTCTAGTTATTTGAGAAGCTGAAACCATCTTCTGTTCACTTTTCCTGCCCTGAGCTGTATGTTTGCTAAGTAAATGACTGAAAGACTAACAGGAGACTAGTTGCCTTGGAACAGTATGTTTTTAAGGTGGGGTGTGTTACAAGACTTTTGCTGTTTTCCTAAAAGTGTTTTGAGCTTCAAGTTACCTAAGACTGGGGACAAAGCCCTGCCCTTGCATCTTGTAATAGCTCTGCCACCTGATAATGGACTGGCCTGTTGGGAAAGGTACTTTACTTCAGTGTTCCTCAGTTTCCTGAGGGTTATCAATTCAGGGGAGATGGTGAATATGGAAGACTTAATATCTACCATTATTTTTTTTTACCAGTTGTGATTGAATATGAAAGAATGGGTTAATTTTCAAATGATTTTATTTCCTTTTTCTTATACCCAGATATTCTTCTCAGTTTCAAACGTTTGTGCAAAGCTTGGGAAGCTGGTGGTTTCTTTCTCAGCATAAATAAATTAACAGTACTTTATTGCAACTTGTTGGATTAGAACAATGTGTCTAGTGGATTTGAATTGTTCCTAATCATTACTTTTTGCTTACATGATTCTAATCTGTATGATTTCCGGTTACTATGTTCTAGTTCAATAAACCAGTTTGACAACACCATAGTTCAAGTTTAATTAATGATAACTATGTTTATACAGAATATAAGCCTCTGAGTTAGCGCTTCCTTCCACAAATTAGTGTGTAAACAGTGGGTGTCCATCCTCAGAGTGGGTGGTGATGGAAGTTCTTTTGGGGCTTGCAACTCCATCAGTCACGGGACTGTGATCTTCTGGGGTTCAGTGCCCATAGATGACAGTGATCTGGCTGTGTTGCCTACTTCTCTCTCAGTGTTGACTCGCATGAACTTGAACAGAATGACATTTACAAGGGAAGACTGGCCAAAAATCAGGTCAGTGCGGGGAGGTGATGGCAACAGAATAAGAAAAGGTGTTGCTTCCGTGGGTGAAATTTGAACCACATGTTTATAGGTGCTTGCCAGTGTTCTAGATCTTGTCCCTAGAGACTCTTGTCCAACAAGAGTGACTCAGTGTAAACCAAATTAGTTGTTTTTGAATGGGGAATGTTGTAACTTGTCTTTGTTAGGGTTTCTGTTACTGTGATGTAACCATCATGACCTAAAAGCAAGTTGGGAAGGATAAGGTTTACTTGGCTTAGGCTTCTGTATCACTATTTATCACTGAAGGAAGTCAGGACAGGAACTCAAACAGGGCAGGAATCTGCAGACAGGAGCTGATGCAGAGGCCATGGAGGGATGATGCTTACTGACTTACTCCTCATGACTTTTTCTCAACCTGCTTTCTTATAACACCCAGGACCACCAGCTCAGGAATAACACCACCCACAATGGGCAGGGCCCTCCCGCATCGATCGCTAATTAAGAAAATTCCTTACAGCCAGATCTTATGGAGGCATTTTCTCACTGAGCTTCCCTCCTTCCAGAAAACTATTGCTTGTGTAAAGTTAACAAACTAGTCAGCACTTGACACAAAGGATCAGATATACCAAAACAAATACACAAAAAATAGTGCAATCACTGAGCTTACCACCAAAGGAGTCAGGAAGTTATTGAAACTATTAAATGGAAGCTGATAGGACAGTAAACCAAGTGTGAATGGATACTTACCATATTGTATGCTTTGTGATAGGATGAAGAAGGTAGGCCCTATTTCAACCAGTCCTGATAAGAAACACACACACACACACACACACACACAGGCGTGTGCAGGTGAGCACAGAAATTCTCAATAGGCTTTGTCATTTATAGCGTTTTAAGTTACATTCATTATGTGTTCATTATAATGGTAAAATGCATTTAAGAGTCACAGAAGGACCATAATTTTTGCCATCAAGTACAAATTACACACCTTTTATTTGTATGATTATTTTTATACATAGAACTTTGCAAAGCAAAAACTGTACTGAAAGAAAGATGCTACCCTTGCCGTTGGGGTTTTCTTTGGATAATACACTAATTCATACATTGCCATTGATATTTGTAAGTACATTGTTTTTCTTTTTTGTGTACATTTTTTATATAAATGGTGTTATTGAGCTATACATTTTCTCCATTCCCCTGCTTCCCTTCCCTCCCCCCTTCTACCTTCTCCCATGAGCTCCACGCCCCAATTTACTCAGGAGAACTTGTCTTTTTCTCCTTCCTATGTAGATCCATGTATGTCTCTCTTAGGGTCCTTTTTGTTGTCTAGGTTCTCTGTGATTGTAGACAGTAGGATAGATTTTCTTTGTTCTTTGTCTTAAAGCCACTGATGAGTGAGTACATATTATATATTTGTCTTCCTGGTTCTGGGTTACCTCACTCAGTATGCTTTTTTCTAAATCCATCCATTTGCCGGCAAATTTCAAGATGTTATTTTTTTACCATTGTGTAAATCTACCACATTTTTTAAAATCCATTCTTCGGTTGAGGAGTATCTAGGTTGTTTCCAGGTTCTGGCTATTATCAATAATGTTGCTATGCAAATAGTTGAACATATGTCCTTGTGGTTTGATTGAGCATTCTTTGGGTATATACCCAAAAGTGCTATTGCTGGGTCTTGAGGTAGGTTGTTTCCTAATTTTCTGAGAAATCACCATACATATTTACAAACTTGCTTTAGAAGTTTGTACTTCTACCAGCAATGGAGAAGTGTAAGCAGAGGCTGTGCTTACATTTCCTGTTTATTTGGGGGGGTCTAGAAGCCTTCTTTTTTTTTCCTTAAGCTCTTTATTTAGGTCTTATGTGGATCCATGCCCCAGATGGTAGGCGCCATTTGTAAATGGAGACTGATCATTCATTTTCCGGCCACCCAGACCCTAATAATCACACAGAAACTATATTAATTACAACATTGCTTGACCAATGACTCAGATGTATTTCTAGCTAGCTCTTACATCTTGAATTAACCCATTTCTATGAATCTGTGTATCTCCTATCTCCATGAGGCTGAGGCTTACCAGTAAGGTTCTGGCATCTGTCTTCTTCAGCAGCTACTTGCCATCTCCCTGACTCCACCTGCTCTTTCTATATATCTCTTCCACCCTGGCTATATATTCTACCATGCCATAGGCCAAAGCAACAGCTTTATTCATTTACCAATAAAAGCAACACATATACAGAAGGACATCCCACATCAGAGGACTGTTCCTCTTACCCCACATCCTCTCTAGCATAAACTGTCAATGTTTATGATCTTGGCCATTCTGATAGGCGTAAGATAGAATCTCAGAGTTGTTTTCAGTTGCATTTCTCTGAAGGCTAAGAATGTTGAGCATTTCAGACAATCCTATACAATCAAGGAACTTCTTAAGGCATCGCAATCCCTGGCTTCAAACTCTACTATAGATCTTTAGTAATGAAAACAACCTGGTATTGGCATACAAGCAGGAAGACCAATGGAATAGAAACATTGACCTGGATATCAGTTCACACACCTACGAACACCTGATTTTGGACAAAGAAGCTAAAAATATAAAATGGAAAAAAGGAAGCATATTCAACAAATGGTGCTGGCATAACTGGATATCAACATGTAGAAGAATGAAAATAGATCCATATCTATCACTATGCACAAAACTCAAGTCCAAATGGATCAAAGACCTCAACATAAAACCTACCACGCTGAACCTCATAGAAGAGAAAGTGGGAAGTACACTTGAATGCATTGGCACAGGAGACCACTTCCTAAATGTAACCCCAGTAGCACAGACACTGAAAGCAACAATCAATAAATGGTACCTCCTAAAACTGAGAAGCTTCTGTAAAGCAAATGATACGGTCAACAAGACAAAACGGCAGCCTACAGAATGGGAAAAGATCTTTACCAATTCCACACAGAAGACTAATCTCCAAAATATACAAAGAACTCAAGAAGCTCGACATCAAAAGAACATTGTTTTTCTTTTAAAGGCAATCCACTGCCTGTGTGGATAATGTATGTAACTACTTCAGCCTCCCCATACCAAATCTTCAGATGGTCAAGTCACTCTAGGTAAAATAGAAGTGTTTGCGCATGCCCTAAACATTCTTTCTCATTTGCTTTGAATCATTTCTACATGACTTTCGATATTTAATGCAGTGTGAATGCTTGTTAGCTCTTCTGCTTGCAGAATAGTGACTCAAACAACATCCATACATGTTTAGTACAGTGTTTTCCCTCAAGTTCATGATTTGTGGTTGTGTGGAGCCATGAATGCAGACCTCAAGGGTTCAGGTAGATGAGCATAGTCACTGCTGCCTTCTGCTTACAGAATATTGGACCATCTTGTATTTGTCATGGAAAAGGGTCAGAAGTCTAAAAATTGGGTATTTAAAGACTCATATTTCTTGGGTACATTTCAGTGAAATGTTTTACAGTCTAAAGTTTAGTTTGTTCTTTCTCTTTCAAAAAGAGGGCTTTCCTTGTACATACCACAGGCAGATGGCCAAATGAGGTGGTGTTATACAGATCAAGTTCTAATGACAGTTCCAGTCTCGTGAGGGTTGTGAACACAGTCTTATTTGCTAGTGTAAATCACTGAGATATAGAATTCATGATCTCTTTTTTAATATGCATGCAAATTGTTTTATTTTTAAATGTATAAAATAATTAGAACCTGTTTCATTAAGTCTTATAATACATATCTATAATCTAAAACATCAAAATTGATTGCTTTTGGAAGATGTTACCATAAAGAATAATACAAAGAACTTCAAATGTTTTTAGTCTATCCAGTCACGTGCTATGATCTGTGAGAAAGGAAGCCTGATGACAGGCTGGGAGATGGATCCCAGCAGCCCCTGCATGCCCACAGTGATACCACCTCATTTCACGGTGCTCCAGGGGGACCCCTACCAACAGTATGCTTGGTTATATATGCACAGCCTTGTTTGGGTAATGTCTGCCCTCTTAAAGATAGGTTAAATCTCAGTGGTGGTGCACACCTTTAATCCCAGCTCTTGGGAGGCAGAGGCAGGTGGATCTGTGAGTTTGAGGCCAGCCTGGTCTACAGAGCAAGCTTCAAGACAGCCAAGGTTGTTATACAGTGAAACTCTAACTCAAAAAATAAGCAGACAAACAGAAAGATTGGTTAAATCACATTCAGGAATGCAGTCCAGTGTCCATCTGGGTGGGATCTCTCTGCACAGCCTTTCTAGTGCTTCACCACCATGACTTCTTACACAGACAGGAAGCAAGGCGGTTGGTTCACTGGATTTGGCCTTTCAGGTATCAGCCCTCTTGCAAACATAAACGTACAGCTAGTTTTGGGTAATATACTGTATTTTCACCAAGTTTACCCTCTCCCCCACCCAAATAAAACTCTCAAAGGTTTTCCAAATTTTTCTCTGAGTCTGAAGTAAAGATTCCTATAAGGAATGGTTGATCTGTAAGAAAGCTCAGAAAGGAGGGTGGACAGAAGACATGACTGGGAGATCCTCTCCAGCACGGTGAGGGAGGCAGACATGGAGGCTACAAGACATGGAGGCTACGTGACGCTCTGTAACACTGTAAGCGAGGCCAGGCATGATGGCTAGAGCATCCACACCAACAGGGAAGGTGAACATGGAGACCAGACGACAATCCCCTGTACACAGTGCGGGAGGCAGGCATGGAGACCAGACGACATCCCCTGCACACAGTGAGGGAGGCAGACATGGAGACCAGATGACCATCCCCTGCACACAGCGAGGGAGGCAGACATGGAGACCAGATGGACCCTGCACACAGTGAGAGACACAGATGTGACTACTCACGGTGGAGGAGATGGATATGATGAGCAGATGACTCCCTAGTACTTTTCAGATTATGCTTGTCCACACTTCTGTAACCAAAAGCAATTTGGGGCATAGGAAAAGTGGGGAACTGGGAGCTGCAGGTGCAGATGTGAGAGACCTTCGGGATGCTGATATGTGCACAGAAAGCTAATGCCACCTCAGACAACTGTAACCTCAGACTTGACTCAGATGAACTTGAAACCTAGCCTAACATTAAATTGCACATGGTGCTTTCTGGAATATTGAGGACAATGGCTGTCCTGCAATTGCTGCTGCTCTTACCCCAAAATAGCCAGGGTGTGGGGGTTTCAGTCCCACTGTTCTTTCCCCTTCCATCATTCGTGACTTCCCCACCTTCCCTGATCTGACTGTGCGTGGATCCCAACGTTGTTCAAAAGTTCCCACACACCCTGAGTGCCTGCCCCGCCTCCCACTGCACCATTTAATATGCTGCAGCTAAAATGAGGAGTTCTTTTCCGCTCACTTCAGGACTTCTTCAGGTGGGCTGTGCTTTATAACAGAATACCTTCTGTCTGTGGGGTGGCCACTAGGCACGGGTATGTGGCAGCACACTTAACCCTTTCAGTTCCTAGTAAAGACTCATGGGGATGGGGTCAGTTGTTGAGTACCTAGCTAGCCAACAGCTAAACAGCAGGACTTCAGTAGAGCACTTTGCTCATTCACCTGTGCAGGTAGCATCTCTAGGCAGCCTGCTTCACTTTCTTCCTTGTCTACTAGACCTTGACCTCTGTGTCATAAATGTGTGCCATTTCATACCACTCCTAACATGAAGTCTAAAGCTGGGCCTGCTTTACAAATAACTGTTTGTCAAAATACCAAATAAATGGGTAGAAGCTTAGATCAGTTACCAAGTACTTAGTACTGGCACCAAGAAAGACTGAACTCCAATTTGACAAATTTAACATAATATTTAACATTAACATAACATAATTTTCTGCTGAACAAATTTGGCCATGGCCAGAGTCTGTGAACTAGAACTATGGAAGCCCCCAGGGATTAATTAACTTATTAGTCTTAAAGAAAGACACAGTAGCATTTCCTAACAATGACCCTGAAAATGGCAGTTTCTTTTTCCACAGTGTTAATCCTGCCCAGAGGCTGCCCTAGCTTGGACAGGAGGGCAATTTGGGGGCTGGGGTGGCTCACACTCTTCTCCACCCAAGCTCCACTGCCACAGTTGTAGGAGGGCTGTCCAGAAAGGAGGTTAGGAATCCTGGACAGTGGCAAGATGCCCAGGACACCGACAGACCAGCAGGCGTCCTCAGTGCCGCCAGAGACACAAAGTTGTAGCACTGCCAGCACTGGCAGGGCAGCCTGCCCTGGTTTCTAACTCTCAGACTAAATAACATCCTACAGTCTTCATGCCATTGACCTGCCTTCTATGCAGCCAGCTCATTCTGGGAGTGAGCGGAGCCTGCAGCAAACACTTACTGTGATTTATTCGGAAGCCCGGGGATAAGACCCAAGGAAGCTGCAGACACCACACCCTCCTTCTGTGCCCACGCCTCTCTTCCAGTGCCGCCTGCGGAGCAACACAGGGAAA
The DNA here is from genome assembly GCA_004026605.1 of Ondatra zibethicus. NCBI lineage: Eukaryota > Metazoa > Chordata > Mammalia > Rodentia > Cricetidae > Ondatra > Ondatra zibethicus. Next base: position 21,979 of record PVIU01021742.1, read on the forward strand.
CAGAATGCCCTCAAGAGCAGCTGCACGGGCACTGCAAAAGGCCTGGAGCGTCTATTCACAGATATAATTTACGATTTGAAACTAATGGAAATTTGTTCTGCTTTCGGTCATCTTTTTTTTTTTTTTTAAAAAAAAATGAATTGGTCAGAACTTTTTATTTAGGAAACCCTCCAAAGTAGATGGTTCTCCATCACCCCTGGCAGTTTGATGGGAGTAGGAAGTCGTGCTGTGTGTTCATCGTTTAACATGCTCTAAAATGGAAGACTATTACATCCTGCGATTAGAAAAGAGGGAGGGAGTCTGTTTATAGAGAGACTTTTGGACGTTGTTATACATTTGAAATTGTAGAGAAAAAAGCTGGTTAAGATTTTTAAAACTTTAAGTCTTCTGAGCATCAGCGGTACCTGTGAGTCACACAGAAGATTGAAGTGTTGTGCTGATTCACACACAGTGAACATTTAATTAGGATGTAAGCAAAAGCATCTGTACTTCAATGATATCTTACCTGTTAATATTTTTTATAATTTCTTTGTTATTATATATTGACAATTTATGAATTCCTATATGTCTGCAGTACAAAATGACATTATTTACAAATATAGTGCAATAACTAAATCAAGTCAGCTAATATACCCATTGCCTCAAATACCTAACTTTTTGTGGGTGTGACTAGAACATTTGAAACTTATTATTAGTGATTCTGAAATCTATAACATGTTATCTATATTCACACTGTGGAATATAATATTAAAAGCAAGTTTCTTCTTGAGATTTGGAAACTTGGGTAAATTTACTTCTTACTCTGAAAATTTCAAAACGTGAATTCAACTTCATCATTTCCAAATATTATGTTTCCTTTTTCCTTCAAATGCAGATTAACAGAGTAGAAAATTATATTGGAAGAACTATTTTTTTTCTTTTTCCTTTTTTTTGAGAAAAATTTCCACAGAATGATGATGTAGTGGTTTGGACAAGAATGTCCCCACATACTCAGACATGTGAACACTTGGTTTCCAGTTGGTAGCACTGTTTGGAGAGATTTAGGAGGGGTGGCCTTTTTGGAGAAAGTATGTCACTGGAGTGGGCTCTGAGTGTATGTGGTCTTACTCTACATCCAATTTTCCGTGTGCTTCAAGCCTGTAACTGGCGTGTGAGTGCTCAGTTTCCTGCTGCCATGCCTGCTGCTTGCTGCTAAGTCTCCGAAGACTCAGCACTCCAGAACCATAAGTCAAAATGAACTGCCTCTTCCTGAAATTTACCCATGGCATTTATCACAGCAGTAGAAAAGTAAATAATACAATACACGTGTTAATATACAAATCATTTAGATTATTAAAGGAGCAGTGTTAGTTGCACCCAGTATTTTCAGAAGAGATGCAGAAAGGGAAACAAAAGTGCAACACAAGGGACCATCAGGGCGAACAGAGTCCAAAGCGCAGCAGCCCAGCATGGGGCACCTCAGGCTCTGCTTAGAATTCTAGTGTCCTCAGGGTGGCATCATTTATAATTCCATAAACTGATTGGTGGGACATTGCTACAGAATTATAATAATCCTTAAACTTCTTGTTAGGAAAATATTGCTTTCGAATAATGTGAATGTGTTCATCTTAATAAGCCCAATTTTACGTTTTGGATTATTTAACAGTCTGGTGTCCCTTCTTGCAAACAGAAAACAGTCTTCTAGGTGCACATATAATGTGTGCAGTGCCAGTCCCAGCTCCCATGTACCATTCTGAGCTGTGAGCCAGCTTCCTCCCTGGGGCAGCAGGCAACTGTGATCTTCATTCCTAAGCTATTGAGGTTTCATTCAGCATGTTATTATTTATCCTTACTGTGAATTTGCACGTTTTAACTACCCTCTTCTTTAGCTCCGTGGATGAGAATCAGTAACGCTAAAGTGGACAGATAGAAGCAAATGTGGTTCTACAGGTGTTGGGAACCTCTGGACATGAGCGTAATGACTGGGAATCCACTAGGAATCTAAGTGATAGACATGAAAATGCTTGTGTTGTTGTAACGATGCTATGGGGACAAGTCATCAGTAAGCAGGGATGTGCAGTGAGCTCCACTGAGATCTGGTTCCAGGACCCCTCAGATGCCAGAACCTAAAGGTGCTCACGTCCCTTGTATGAAATTCTTTGTTTGCATCTAACCCCTGCACATCCTTCTATGGAGTGTGTATCATCAGCAGATACGGACTGTCTAACATGGTGAAAATGTCATGGCAGTGGCTGGTGAACTCTGCTATTCACCGGAACACGGTGAGAAAAGGTCTGTATGTATTCATCAGCACTGAGGTTTTCCTCGGAGGTTTTATTTTATGTTCTCGGTAGTTAGTGAGATCTACATATACACATACATAATTGCTTTCCAGTGATGCCATCAGAAAGACTGATGTAAGCAAATTGTTTCATCCTGTAAATAAAATGGACTGGTTAGCTAAAGCTTGTTTGAATTTCCCTTAGTGGCCAACAAGTCCCTCTCTCCAGCAACATGTAGGAACAGAGGGAGGTGTGCCATGTTCTCTCGTGCATTCATTTAACACCTAGTTTGTGTTGGGCATTGTATTGGGCACATGCCATGTCTTAACTGATATACGCTAAAGAAGTTTGCCTGTGAATGCTTACAGTTTGGCTTGGTTACACTTCAAGCCCAAGTCATTGGTAACAAAATTTCATTTTGTTTACGTAGCTCTTAGTACAGTTTAGAATTAGAATATACAAGATTAGAATTAGTGTCTTCATGTCAACAGCTTCATTATTTCTGTGAACTTGTGATTTATTTTTGTTTGAAAGCTATCATCTTATAAAAAGAGAGACCTGCAAAGTCCAGGTTATCCAAGTGTGGCTCTCGAGGATATGTCCGCCGCACTGGCAGTCACCTGGGAGGTGGCATAGCTTCCACATGGTGCAGGATAGCGCTGAAGATCCGCTGCACTGGGTCCCTGGACACCCCTAGTGAGCTTCACCTTGTTGGCATGTGTCCATGGCTTCATCCTGACCTAGTCCCCCCAAATATTTATTCCCATAAACCTGGAAGCAGTTTCTAGCAGTGTGTTCCCAAATGCTCCCTCAGGTGAAACATTCATCTTCGTGATTCCACGGTGTTCTCGAAGGTTTCTGTTCAGTGCAGCAACAGTTCATCTGGACTGCTGTAACTGAAGACCATAACCTGAGTGACTCCAACAGCCGGAGTTTAATTTAATTTAATTCTCAAAATTCTGTGGGAGAAAATGCACATGGCAGGAGATCGGTATCTGTTGAGGGCCCACTTCCTAGTTCATGGATAGACAGTGTTGCTGGGTCCTCACCATGCATAGAGAAGGAACTCAGTTCTCCTCAACCCTTTCCAAGGATGTCCATAGGGCTCTTCCTCCTAGGCTGCTGGCCTTCTGCGGTCCAGGCCTGCGAACACGGTTGCAGCAGTGATTAGATTTCAACCTGGAAATGCTAGCAGGTCATATTCAGGCCGCAGTGATAAAGGAGCAGATCTGCACCTAGGAACGATTGGATGATGAAGAAGCATCCTGGCTGTTTATCCTGACTGTCATTGTGTGGGATCTCCTAGTTGTCGTTTCGGGGTCACAGCTTAGCTAACATGTCAGGAGGCAGTGAAGGGGACACAAGTCACTTTCAGTGTCACCGCCTGTTGGCGAAGCCTGTGCCCCTTTATGGTTCCTGTCACTTATTTTGAAACTCTGTTCTTGAGAGTATCTGTGGGTGCCCTGCCGTTAGTGCCATCTACACACTTGATAATGAGTTCAGTCTGGCCTGACCTCTGGGTCGCTAATGAGCGTGGCCTGTCACTTAAGAAGAGGAAAACTCACTAATAACTCAAAGGCCAGTATTCGTGCAGAGAGACTGTGTTTTGCTATGGGGTAGTGCAGACACAGACATCCTAGTTGAGTCCATCTCTAAGAAGGGATGTTATTAATCCAAAAGCCTTGTCCTTAGACTCTATCCTTGCTGTTACTTAAGCACCAAATAGAAGATCTGTACCGAATAACTACTTATGGTAAAGATACAAGAACAAATTACATATTTTCATGAAGATAGAACTTCTTTTCAATACTGTGGTTTATCTGTAATGTAATTGGCTTTCTCAAATATGCTCACCCTTGGCCCTGTGGCCTCCAGCACCAAAGCCAGACTCACAGTAGCTTCAGAAACTTTGTGTTTTCCAAGCTCAGCCCTCCTCAACTCAAGCAAATGACTTGGGACTTCTGCTGTCTCAAAACCCCAAAAGATATTTTCTTCTTACTCATTTGAACAAGTTGTGTAATTTAGGAATAGAGTAGTCTTCTCCCGCTCCCACCAATCTGACTCAGCAGATGTCTTATGCCACGGCTAACGCCAATCCTATAATACTGTTTTTATCTATGAATAAGTGCCTGTGATAAATATAATTTATTTATCAGCCATGGTAATAGCTCAATAACAATATGTTAAAGTAGGATAATTATGAAAATACAGTATGCCAAAAATTATCCAAAGATTACAGGTTGCTTATTACTATAATTTTTTACTTATTCTTCTTCAGTAGATTAGGGCACTCCTATATTTGCAGACTAGGAGCAGAATAGAAAAACACATCAGTGGTATCATGGAGGCTATTCAACGGCGAGCTAGCCATGTAAATGAGGGGCTGTTCTCGACTATCCCCATGTGTTCATCCACTTCCCAATCTGAGGAGATAAGTAATATTTTCTATCTTGTGAGACAGGAGAAACTGAGTCACAGCGAACCCGAGTGGCTGCTGAAGTGGTGGTGTGTGGCCTGAGAGCTGCACAGTGGAGAACAATCCCTTTCCTCCCACCCTGCCCTTTGGCCATGATGTTTTCTCACAGCAGTAGAAATCCTAACTAAGACAGTTTTGCTTTAATCTGTAATGGTATCCCTGTAAATTCTAGACCAATCTACTTGCTCAAAAATCTGTGATTTGGTAAAGACAGTGTTCGGAAAAGCCCATAGCCCACTGGGGTGCCCAGCCCTGTCTGGTTCCGTGGAGGTAAAGAAATAACCTTCCTGGCTCATTTTCCATTCTCGTTAGAACTAAAGAAATGAATTCCCTTTGTTTGCATTTTGCCCAGTAAAAAAATACTGCTCATTTGCTGCTTTTGTAGACAATGACTTCTGTACATGAGCACACAAATGTGTATACACAGAGAGGCAGTAGCTGCAAGCAGAATCCTAGGATCTTGTAACTGATTTGCCTCTCAGCTTCATTTTCCGTGCTCATATATGTCACTAGTTGTTGCAGAGAACCTTAAGAAATGTATTTCAGCAGTATACTTTAGAGCAGAGAAAACTTCATTCCTGACTCCTCCCCTTTCCCCCACCCTACTCCCCCTCAAAAGGGGTGTAAAAGGAGGCAAAATGCTACAGCGTTTGTGAGCTATGCCTTCAGAGGCATAATGGCCCAGATTGAAATGCTAGCTCAGCCACTTGGCAGCGCTTTGAATTGGAGCCAGTTCCCATTTACCAGATACTTGTAAACGCTGCACTGTGCGCTGTATTATACTCTGGACATGCAGAGATCAAACAGAGTGACTAAGCTGTGCAAAGCAGGGGAGACTATAAACGCATGAAAATTTCTACCTTCCTATCTCCAGAAAATGACCAATTGTCCCCACCTGTGTGGGTTAATTGTCTTGTTGCTTGTCAATTCAGCACAAGCTAGGGCCACCTGGAAAAGGGGGACTTCAGTTGAGGGACTACTTCCATCAGATTGCCTGTGGGCTTTTCCTTTTTTCCTTCCTTCCTTCCTTCCTTCCTTCCTTCCTTCCTTCCTTCCTTCCTTTCTTCCTTCCTTCCTTCCTTCCTTTCTTCCTTCCATTTTATGTGATTGGTGTTTTGTTTACATGTATGTCTGTGGGGGAGTCAGAGCCATGGGAACTTGAGTTCCTGACAGATGTGAGCTGCCATGTGGGTGCTAGGAATTGAGCCAAAGACTTCTGGATGAGCATGAGCCATCTTTTAATGATTGATACGGACAGAACCAATCCTGGGCAGCTGGTCCTATGTGATGTAAGAGAACAGGCTCAGCAAGCTATGGGGAGGGAGCCAGGAAGCAGCTTCACCTCCCTTCCTCCTGAACACAGAAGTTGAGTTGTCATGGTAGTAAACCAGAAGTTATCGATGCAGTTAAACAGTAGAAGACTGAACAAGAAGACTGAACAAGACAGAGTATTGGGAACGATTCTTACCCCAAACTGCCTCAAGCTCCTCTGTCCTGGGGGGCTCACAGCAGGGGGGATGTTGGGATTGCAAGTCTGCACTTCTGTCAGTCCTGACCTAGCATGGCTCAGAAGATGGGAGAGTGCTCACTCAAGACCTCCTGGGGCAGCCAGAGGCTAAGAGCCTTCTTCTCCACAATTCTATTTTATAGCATTTTAGTGCCGTTGTGTTCAGAATCGTTTAAGCGGTGTGTTTGTGGGGTTGAGCGATCAATACCAGGCAAGCCCATTAGAAAATGTAGTGAAATTGTTTCTCAAAGTCTGATCAAGCAGAAGGCAAGCTGGTAAGAATCTGTGTGGTACTTTCTGGTGAGCTGCAAATACAGAACAAAGAGGACTTGATTCAAATGCAGTCCACAGTGAGATGGTGTGAAAGTTAATATTTAAGAACAGATCGGAGGAAACTGAGAACGGGAAAGCTGACGAGTGCTCAGGTCAGTTGCTGTGTGAAGCTCAGAGCCAGGGAGCGACAGCCCAGGAGGAAGGTGGCTCTCACTCAGTGCTTCAGTTCCTTCTTTGCTGACCAGGAGAGGCATCTGAACTGTAGCAGAGGCAGAAGAAGCATTCCTTTTGATGAATCATTGAGCATCCCTGCCTCCTAGACCTCCTAGTAGGAATTGCTATGTTAATGTCCATGGGTAGTTCTAATTCAAAAGAAAAACCCTGTATCAAGTATTATTTCTCTAATGGTTGTGTAATGTTTAGCTCATAGATATGCATACTAGTAAATATAATCTGTATTCATAACCAGAAGGCAGTTTTGGCAGTTTTCTTAATCATTCTGCATTAAACTTAATAGATTTAGTTTATCTGTTAATGTCATTCCAAAAACAGAAAGATTTGATGTATTTTATGTATTTAAAACTTAGAAATGCCGGGCAGTGGTGGTGCACGCCTTTAATCCCAGCACTCGGGAGGCAGAGGCAGGTGGATCTCTGTGAGTTTGAGACCAGCCTGGTCTACAAAAGCTAGTTCCAGGACAGGCTCCAAAGCCACAGAGAAACCCTGACTCGAAAAACCAAAAAAAAAAAAAAAAAAAAAAACTTAGAAACATGTAAAATAATATTTTTAAACTTTGATGTCAAAAGGCTTTTGTCTTTATAAGTAATTGCATAATGCTATAAATCTCAGCTTCCAAAACCATCTGAAAGACTGGAATGTAAAACCTTTACCTGGATAGATTCCAGGTCTACGCAGACCATTAGCTGTAAGTTTTGGAAACATTTACCTTTCCCCATTAATGTGTTTATGGATGATAACACAATTTCCATAATCCCAAAAGACTTAGTTCACCCCATTGCCTTTCTGCTTTCCACCATGAGCATGGCTCTGCCATGTGGTTTTCATACATGTGGTTGGTGCACTAGCATGTTTTGTCCTGGAAGCACCAGTTGTCACTTGTGATCAGGATGGCCAGCTTCATGCGAGCCTCAGGAGACAGAGAGCCATGACCTCATCTTCCTTATCTTGCACCTGGATCACTCTGAGGTAGCAACATCCTTTGCTACTTCAGTTAAGAGATTAGCCACCCCGTATGTATGACCGTTATCAAATTTCTTCTTATTTGGTGTCCCTTCGTACCCCAACCAGCTTGTCTTCAGTAAAAACCATAGAAGGTCCACTGAACCAGAGGCCCTGCATCTCTGATGTTTCCACTTAGTAATTTTGATTAACTGGCCCCGGCTCTACTCCCTTGCTGTCAATCTCCTGTATTGAACCATGACTTATCTGGAGTGGAATCCAGCTCTGTTCTGGTCTTTTTTCCCTATTGCAGTAACTCCTAAATAAAGCCTGTTTATCCTGTGAAGGGGGGAAGGGGTAGAGAGACAGACAGGCAGAATGAGACTGCAGAGGTACTACGTTGCAGATATACTGATTCCTGGGCATAGATTTCAAGCTCTCTTTCCTCAGGAAGCCACTCATCTGTTTCGCCTGAGAAAGAAGACAGCAGTGGCTGGTCAGGTTCTTGCTGGGTTAGTGGTGAGGAGGTACTTCTTCCAGAATGCTCCTTGTCCATGCTCACTGCTATGCTGATGTTCCTCATGGAAGTCATGGCTGTGACTTTCTGCTGTACTTCAGGGAGCAGGAGTGTGGCAAAACAGATGAAGTTCTAAGAGAATATGTGTCGTTAAAATGAGTGTGGCCATGTCAAGAATTCCAGTGCATCATGGGAATGGCAAAGCCTTCCCTAGATCAGGCTCAGCAAAATAGCAAAACCTTCCCCTGCCCATGTGCTGATGCTGATAGTGTGTGCGGAAGTATCTAACACAGCTTCAGCCCCCAGAGGTTTATAGCCTGAGATTGTCCCATTAGAAAGAGCCCTACAGAGACTAGCTAACACTGCCTCCTCATTCAGCTGTGCACGTAGTCCACCTGCTCATTCTGCTGTGCACATAGACCACCTCCTCATTCAGCTGTGCACGTAGTCCACCTCCTCATTCTGCTGTGCACACAGACCACCTCCTCATTCTGCTGTGCACACAGACCACCTCCTCATTCAGCTGTGCACATAGACCACCTTATTCAGCTGTGCACATAGACCACCTCCTCATTCAGCTATGCACATAGACCACCTCCTCATTCTGCTGTGCACATAGACCACCTCATTCAGCTGTGCACATAGTCCACCTCCTCATTCAGCTGTGCACATAGACCACCTCCTCATTCAGCTGT